>QYTT01085573.1:0-17490 GCA_006980735.1 Dasypogon diadema | reverse complement strand
CACTTAGCAATATTTAAGGATAACTGATTCTGTTTACACCAATTATATAATTTGTCTATATCAGATTGAAGGTGGACGCAATCTGAAGAATTATTTATTACCCTATATAATTTCGTATCGTCTGCATATATCAGAAACGCAGAGGATAATTCATTAGATAAGTCATTAATGTAAATGAGAAATAAAATTGGTTCAAGTATACTATCCTGAGACACACCAGATGATTGTACAAATGTGTCAGATTTATAACCATTTACCACGACAGCCAATCTTCTCTCACATAGATAACTCTGAAACCATCGAACACACCTACTATCAAAGCCCATTTTACGAAGTTTAGCTAGAATAATATTATGGTATATTTTATCAAAAGCTTTAGCTATGATCGTAACACAAATTTTTTTTTAGGAAATTCGTATTTTAAATAAATTTAGAAGCAATTGTGTAAATTACTTTTTTTACATTTTCCTTCCAAGCCATATTTAAGGTAATTTTAATTTTATTCAAAAAATTAGAAATATAATAATTTTTAATAATAATAATTTTAATGTACTTGAGAAGTTATTTTATGTTACCGGAAATTTTATGTGATGCGGTCGTGTACCATAACATAGAATTTGACGATTAGAATATAAATTTTGTGTAACATGATATAAAGTAACCTAAAGCTCTTCTTCCGATAGGACCCAAATCTATTGTCCACATTGTTTACATAAATTAGATTGTCTACGTGAAATATTGTGACGTAGACTACGTCATTATTTACGCGTCGACAATGGCGTAATTTACGTAGTGTAGACAATTTGACCATCACGGCCGGTAACCAAGCGTGAGTTTGAATCATGCACAGGATATGGCGATTTATTTGATTATCAGTAGTTCTACTGACGAGAATTTTACTTCCGAAGCCATTAGGATGTGGTACAGTAATAATATTATGCAAAATTTGTCAGGTTAAAATTACCCAATTTACTCTTCCCTAATTTCCTTCCACCTAAGCTGTGTTCATAGGGTTGTTTCCTGAGCTTAGACAATGCCCTAAAAATATTTATAAGGTGAGGAAAATTCAGAATAGCTTCATAACGAGCACATTTATGTATGTATGTATCTATCAAGTGAAATTAAAGGTGACGTTTCGGAGAAGTCAAAATTCGACAAAAAAACATACATACAAACATACATTGATGGAAAAAATTTTAGCAAATTTTGGAAAACAAGTTTAAAAAAAGAGAAAAGGGAGAGTTGGTTGAGGAACGAACAAAAAGTTTCCTATCAAATGGAACGAACAGAATAAAAGTTCTAACCATGGTGCGAAGAACACCATGTTAGTTTCTTTGCGTACGGCAGATATCGTTTTAAAAGGACCCTAGAAAATGATACATGCGGAGTGTACCTGGATGGTATTAAGATGGCGGAGCACACTGTATGGGGCTGCCTACCTTTTACCAACAAAAGGATGGCTGCACCCCGGATAGCATGTTAATCTATGAACAAATGCTTGAAATAACAAAAGACGTTGAGGTTGGTGAACTGTCAGGAACACTTAGACGCAACCCACCTAAAAGGATGCTTGGCAGAGAAACAAAAAGAATCCAAAGGTAGATGCCTGCTTCAATATCCTTTGGAAATGACAGCATTCTAACTTGTAAACCTTTATGGTCCTCCTTTATAACGAAAAACATAAATGACTTGAGCTGAAGAAACTAAATAATCTCCTGCTATCTCTGTTTAGCGTAATGTGTCAGTACTTCAGTAGCTACAGTAGTCCGGGTTACACTGTGGATCATTGAAATCTTGAATATGTGAATTTCTGTAAATATGTAGGAATACATTTCAACTCGTTCAAGGATGTATTGAAGAGGATAACAGGAATTTTGCTTCGGCAAGGACCTTGAAAGCAGCACTTATCCTTTCATGGCAAATACGAACTTGTCATAGAACTTGTTATATTGTATAGCTCGAAAATGTAAGTCCTAATAAAAGACCTCTCCGCAAAACGTGTTGGAGAAGTGTTTTAGAGAGAAATAGTGAATATAAGCGAAGAGAAAATATGAATTATATGAACTTTACGGGGCACAGAAATTTTCACACATTTTGATTGCCTTAAATGCTACAAGATGTCTGAGGTTGTACTGGAAGGTAGCGAAAACCGTCTATGGTAGTTTCACGATTTCAAAGTATATAAGAATATATTCAATATCGTAGACACTGGAAGCATAGAGGTGGGTACAAATCTTCGAGGGTCCCTGTTGATGTTTATCGGAAATTATCACAAAATTACTCCTTTTTAAAGAGGACAGTAAAATGTGAAACTATCCTTATTTCCTGTGAAATGGTGTGGGGATTAAGAACTTAGCTTTCTTAATGATATGGAATAATGTATAAAGTTCGTTATGCACGCCAAGACAATACCTTCAATTTTTTCTTCCCTAGGAAAAGAAGTTTCTTTTACTGTTGCATATCTCTTATAAATTGTTAACGTTTTTATTTTGTATTAAGAGCTGTTTAGTATTGATCAATATTTTAAATTCCATCTAGTACTAACATTTCAACAATACCCTCTTGCAAACAAATGGAGACATAACAAAAGTTTTGAGCACTAAAACTTAAATACAATGTTGTAACCCTTTTTGAGTGTACACTTGACTAACATTCCCTGCAGAATGTACAGATGTAAAGGGGGCGTTACGTTCTCTATTTCTCCCCTAGAAAAGGTGTAAAATTTGCTTTCCTGGAAAATCGTTGCAGAGCTAAGAGCCAAGAACAAACAAAGTTACTCAGTATTCTGGTGGATCCCATTTCTACTGCATTAAAGTTTCCGGGAGTCTAACCTCAAATGTTTGGGAATGACGAGGGATGAATAAAGCAAAACGAAATGACACTTGAAGTATTCCATTACTCTTTGTCTTTTTACATTAACGAATAGCCCCATTCACGGCACATCTCCAAAAAAAATTTATAGGAGTACGTGCAGATGAGCTCTTGTCCTACTTTCTAACAAATTGCATGGCACTCCCTAGTCTAAGAAATGTTCAAAGTCTATAAATTTTCCACTAGTTCGCAACTTTCTTTCAATGCAGTGGCAAGAAAAGAGTTCTAATTTTTTCTCATTTTTCACTTTCTTCAGGTACCACGAGTCGAGGATGATAAATTACGATCACGAGGACGGCATTAGTGTGTCATCAGGCAAACTTACTTCAAGTATCCTTACAGTGAAGAACGCAACAATGCGACATGGAGGAAATTACACTTGTGCGCCTGCAAATGCCCGGCAGTCAAGCGTCTACGTGCACGTACTGAAAGGTAAATCTTAAGTGTTCAACAAGATAATGCCCTTATGCCCTTCCCAGGAGTTAATGACATTCTGTAGAAACTTCAATTTCTAACAATCTCTTCAAATTGCATTTTGTACCATGGCACAAAGCAGAGCACGTTGCGAACGTGTGCATATGTAGATTTCAATCTTAAGTACTAACATTTGTATCTGATGAGAAGTCGTAAACTCCTGTGTCCTGTCCTTTTGCAAATAGAGTTTTGTTTGAGCAAAATATGAAGCTCTGTTGCATGTTGTAGCACAAGTGGTAGCAACAGCAATAATTTAACTATATTTCCTGTAGTTTTCCCAAAATGCCGTCATTAGCTAAATTAGAGGTATTTCAGGAGTGCAATCTCATTGTGCATTATCTAAAGATGGGTGCTTGATTTCTTGCTAGGTGTAAAATAACACAATGTCTGCAGCAGTTGAATGGTGGCCGACACCCTTAATTTGCATCTATGATATTGCAATAACCATAGAAGGAGAGTTTTTGTATTTTGGAATTGTGGGGTTCGTCCGTCTTAAGATATTTCGATTTTTCAGATTCTTTTGAAAGGAGGAAAAATTGGAGGGAATTCGAGACCATATTTTTAGCATCATTATCACCCTCATTAGGTAGACCGAATTGAGCTTCTTTTTTCAAGGTCTCCTTCAAAATTTAAGCACATTTAATTTTCCGGAGGGCGATTAAGAAAAAAAAGAAAGTCTTGGTGTCAGGACCGGGAGGAATTCCTCAAAATACTAATCATGCCCGTTTATCATTTCTTAATGAAAAGCACATAAATTTTACCACTTATTCTCGTTGAATTAAATTAAAAAAATTAAAGAAAATAACTCATAAACCTGCTGAACCATTAAATTATAGAAAAATTCAATATGACGGCGCGAGGGTGCTTTTAATAATTCATGCCAAAACTCCAAAGTTGTGGGAAAATTCCAGGGGAAAAACGAATCGATCCAAAGCCGAAATATTGTCTATATAGTGCCAGAATGAAAACTATAGCTAGATGCTAAAATTTTATTCACACCACATATCTGCATAAACGAAATGAAAACCTTCTGTACATGTAGTATCTTTTTTGCAGGAGAGGTATTACATTTTCTCGCCTGCTGACACTTTGTAAATCTTATGTATGCAAAATTTTGCATAGAAATTGATTAATATTTCACTTTATTTGCTCTCCCGGTAAAAATTGTTTGAAATAACATCGAAACAGATTTTATTGAAAGCTGTTGAAAATTCACCGGGCTTAATATCTACAATCTTCAGTTCCAATGAACTGGTAAGATAAGCAGATTATTTACATCTGGTGCTTGCCGTTGATATTAGAGGAGGAAATTTTCATCTAAAAAAAAGCCTGTGTTTAATATTGGGTAAATCCTGGGAATCCGCACAGTTTTCTGAATATTCAAGAAAATATACCATCGCCGTTCGAGAGGGGATGATATTCGAAATCTATAAGATGATGAATAGCGTTTATTGTTGGTAGGTGACCTATTTAATCAGAACAGGGTAAAAGAATTGTTTATACAATTTCATTCCTAGATTTTTGTAACAGCTGAGAATAATACGCTTTCTTCCAATAAAATTGATAGGAAAGAGTTTATTTTTTAAGGATTTAAGACTAGATAAAATTACAATATAAACTTATGAAAAAAAATAAAAAGATAATTGCGAAAAATCTGAATCCCTTTTTCTTCCAGTAGTTTCAGGAAAAAATTTGTTATTCAAATCTGAGACTTCTTTAATAAAATAGTGTATCTCCAATTCTAAACACTTTCATGCAGATAAAGAAGGAGCCTTGGACACTTTACATCTTTAGATGCAATTTAAAAGACAGCGGTGGAAAAGGATTATGGACCCGCCACAGCTAAATGCTTAAGATCAAGAACTTAATTGCCACTCTAGGCACATGTTCAGTCACAATTAAAGCCATCAAAGGCTGTCCACAAGAAGGAGCTTATCTCCATTCCTGTGATCAATCGTAAGAGTTTTTGTGGAACTAACCCACTCAGGCCTCAAAGTAAAAGGCTTTCCGCATGACTTTATGGTTATCATACGGAGCAAACATGATTACGAATAACTCTACACAAAAAAGTCTGAAAGGCACATCTGTCAAAAAGAGCTGAAGAGGTCGCGGAGCCTTGATTATTGAAACTGCGTGTGATGTATTGGCACGTAATCAGATCTATGGTTACGTACACAGCTCTTACAAAAAAAAAATACAAGCGACTTGCACTACTTAGTATTACCAGGGCTATGAACATATGTCCCAATGCAGCCTTAGAAGCACCACTGAACCTTTTACGACCATTTTCAAGTGAAAAGAGATGCTCTGGCAACAGCTATGAAATTGAAAAAGAATAAATTATTTAAACCTGGAGAGCTTGGCTTTTGTAAATACAAGTGCGATGTACGTAAGATAAAAAGGTGATCCTGGAGATCTTTGCTTTGTGATCTCATGAAAACAAAAAATGTTGAACGGTATTTACATTTTACGTGCACAAATACCAACCAACTTAGGAAAAATCAAACATCCGAGGAAAAATGGGGCATAATTAACACCCTATCAAGTTTTAGCCTATTATTATAAGATAAAATATTAGCTGAAAGACATAGCCTTCGCATACCACCATAGATTTTATCAAGTCTCATCTTAATATCGTCACAACATTTCATTTGTTGGTTTAAAATAATCCCAAGGTTGGTCACCCTGCCTAACATTGGTAATGGGAAACCATTTAGAAATATTGGGGGAACGTCAGACTCACTAAGAGCGCTATTGTAAAAAACAATACTTTGAGATTTTCTGGGGTTTAGTATTAGTCGATTTCGTCTCTCCAAGTCTAAGTTAACACACTCCACACAGTCCTCGATAAGCCCTATTAGCCGACAGCATAGAGGTAGACACAGACATCATGGACCACAGTCGGTAGGTCATTTATAAATAAACTGATCAGTAGTGGACCTAATATGGATCTTTGGGGTACACCATGCGAGGAAAAACATGGCAGAATGCGGTGGTTGACACAATCGCAATCCTTGGAAGAGTCCAGAAGGACTAATACTGTTAATTTATCCTGATCCATAGCGCCTCTAACACCAAATGATGCTTTTAGGATAGCCGTCTCACACAAATGATAGGCCAGAAAACCAGACTGCCAGCGTGTCAAGAGTTTTCATTGTTCCATAAAATCAAGGATTTGGTTGTGCATTAGCTTTTCCAGAACTTTAGAAAGAAAACACAGTAAATTAATTGGACGGAAATCCGCTGGAGATTCTAGTGAGGCCACTTGTGGGTCTGTACTTAAATGGGTGCAGATTCACTTATCATCGGAGCCGAAGCTTTATTATATATTCGTAGCAGAGAGCGAGCTTTCTCCTCTCTTTCCACAAGTTTGAGTTAAAATCCCTAATGGCTTTCTCACTGAACGCTGTCTATTAAACAGGCATCTGGAATATTGGTCAGGGCAAAAACACTTTGGGAAAGCAGATCAGCGGAGATTATACAGCTGCCATCGAAGATCTTGAGCAATATTAAGGGGCATAATTTCTAGCGGATGATAGTAAATTAAAAAGGTCTCTTCAGGTGAAAAAGGCACAATGGGCCTTCTGCTGGATGACCTCAACAATATAGAATACGGCAAGCTAATATCATCATCCAAATGTCTACTACTAGATTTTGGCATATTTCTGGTACCACTACAACTTTTCAGCAGCAGCTAAAGCCTGACAGTAGTCATGTACTTTGCGAGAAAATAATAGTGTCCACAAATAACTAAGATAGTGATGATAATAAAAACGAACCCATAGAAAAAGTGGGGTATAAATTTACATTACCACTGTAACGATGAAGCGGGACACTGACGTGTACATAATAATATTTATTTTGTGGCACTTTATACTCCTCTGTCGATTAATGCAGCAGAAAATGATATCAAAGGCATGAAATATTTTTAAAGCTGTTCCCATTTTATTTTTTCTACCTCTGGAAACAAAATTAAAATTCTTCTTTTATAGAAGTCTGAGATCTCAAAGTAACATTTGATATCCTTTTTTCCCAAGAAAACAAAACTGAACAAACTTTCTCTTGAAAGTTGTTTACCCTTCCGAGAAAATTTCCAGGTATTTACTTACTTTTGTTTTACATAGGGGAACGCATTGTTGACCTTGGTGCTGGAAAAGTTAAAGTGACTTGGAACGAAAGGGAGTAATTAAATATTCAGGAGGCATTTTTTGTGCATACGTAATTAGGGATGGAATGGAAATTGAGATAAAGATACCAAACCTTTCCGGCTGGAATTATTTTGTACGAGAGAATATCTTCTAAAACAAATTTAATTTTCACAGAACTGAAATTATTTGAGGTTGGTATTTAGGAAATTTATGAAGGTGGAATGTAGTAATTTGGAAGTACTTAAATCCACATAATGATTCTGAAATCATCTATGTTATGTATTTAGCCCTCTTGGAGTCCAACAACGATATTATACTTCTCGGATTATATGCCAAAAATGCAAAAGACGATATATTACTCCTGGATTTTTGGAATTAAAGGTAAAAGGATAAGAGAAGTTGAACTCAAGCAGCTGAGTCAAAAAGGTGCTTATGTACGCCTTCCTCGAAAGTAAAAGGATGTGGAAAAATAGAAAACGTTAATGATAATTTTGACGGACTCCATGGGATATCAATGGGAATTGTGGGTATCTCACAATTAACGAGAAAACTCTTTACAGGGTAGGACTAGCCCTCTAGTCGTGCGTTAAAAATATCTTAGTATGATAATAATAAAACTTGTACAAGTATAGCAGTAGGCGTGGTAGTCTGTTAAAGGTTGTAGAATAACGGAATAACCAAGATATTAATAGAGTAAATCTTCAAAATTGACACAGTTCCCGAACATGGATTGATGGAAGTTAAATGTTAGATGCATTCAAATTTGAAACTAATTATTATTAATATCATTATTATCAATAATTTTTTAGGAAATACTTTTTTGTTATGTTTCCTTGTGTAAAGACGTAACTTTAGGTGTACTTGTACCATTTCGGCAGTTCAATAGAGAATAAAAAGCTCTTGCTTCTTTATGTTCTTAACTTTTTGGTATTTGTGCCCCCTTTTCTATATCGATTTTTATTGCGCCCCCTTGTCAATCTTTTTATCGGGACCCTACCATTTCTTGTGGCTGCGACACATTGAACGTAACACAGTGCAGAGAGCTGGGTAGCCGGAGTTTTTGTATAAATGCCACTATCTCTACCACCATATCTTCCTCGTAACTCGTAACACAGTTGCAGCATAGTTCAGTGTGAAACAGAGACAGAGGCTTTCTTGCCTGTGTGCTCTGTGCTTTCAATATAAAGTTTTACTATTCCTTTTGTTGCAACTGTATCACATTTCTAACTCAATATAAAACAAAAACAGCTATAAGTGGAATTACTTTGTGAAAAGAATGAGGACACACAGCAGAAGCATAGTTTCGTTCTTTCGTTACGTACAAAACCCCCGGGATATATACTTAACAAGCATGAAGCAGAAATTCTCTATGTGAAGGTATAGTCCCTCGAATTCACTCATATTATACTGATTCTTATGGACCATACGATAAAACTTTTTGTTCATCACCTGATGGTGCCTAAACTATTCATTCTACGGCAAAATTATCTCCTAAGCAATTAAAGCCCGATTCTTTACCTTTCGAATGATATCAAATTTAATATATCTTGCCGAACAAAATTACATAAAATTTTCATTCCAAACAAAACTCTAACCATTTTTCGCTTATATGTCAGCGAAAGCGAACTTGGTATATCCAAATTGACAGTACAGCGTATACTGAAGGAAGTAAAATTCTACCCTTTCTACATTATGCCAGTTTATGATTTGACAGAAGACAACCATCGAAATAGGCTTCGTTTTGTAATTGGGTTGTGCAGAAAGTTACAAAACATCTAAAATTTGTTCCTCAGGTTATGCTCTCAGATGAAGCAACTTAACGTACGAAGGGTCATAGGACCATCCGTAGGATGCAACAAGTAAAAACGCCTCTTCAATGGAGTCTAAATGTGGAGTGTGGGATTTTGATTCCGCATTCGATAGGGCCTTTTTCGAGGGAACAATACAGTTCTTCCGCGAAGATCTTCCCATACTTTTAGAATACTTCGACTTCGACTTGCAAATTAAAATCACAATGTGGTTTTAGCAGGATAGAGTACCAGCCCATTATTGCCATGAAATTCCCTTGAATCAGGTATTTGAGGGGTATTTAAAAAAAAAATCATTTTTCGCCAACCTCCAAAAGCGATCAAAAACATGGAAGAACATATCCGGAATGCTTGCAGAGAAATAAATGCGCAGGTTTTGCGAAAAATTATGGTTAATTTACATAAAAGAGATAGGGTATGCAGTTAAAATAATGGCCAACATTTTGAGCAGTTACTCTGAGTGGAAATCACATCGCTGTAGTTCAGGCAATTGGCCCTCTTGTGGGCCACATGATATACAAAGTCCGATTGCGCAACTCCCTCTCGATGCACATTGGGTAATTATAACGTCTATGGCACACACACACACTCATACTTATGGCACTTTTCATCTCCAAATTGCTCTAACTCAAAAATATTCATTTTTCTAAAAAGTGTTCTGAATAAACTTAAGATATTTTTTGACGTCCATAGCTGTCATAAATAATAGGCGTTTCCTTAAAAAAAAAAAACTATGTTGCTATCAATTTCAGTGAGAGCAGCCCCATCTAGGCATGTTTTAATTAGTAGCGCCATCTGAATTCAATTAATTTCATTCTCAACACTTTTTTTCGTACCATACATAGTTTCCCAGAAATTCGATAATGTAATTCAAAATGGGGAATGTATGTGGGTAAGAAAATCGAAATTAAAAATTTCAGCATAATTTTATGTTTCAAGGGCTGTTGTATCGATTTATCATATTTGCTTGTGTTATGTTTGTATGTATATGCATATACGCAGTGCCGTCCAAGTATTCGTGGCCTCGAAGGGTTAAAGGAATTCTTTCCTACCTGATACCCTCAACTTTTTGAGAATATAAAAACCCCTGTCGAGACAATATTCTCAAATGGTTTGAAATAATGATTGTAAAAGCGAAAATCAAGAATTTAAAAATTGCTGTAATACAGTTTTTAACAAAAGATGAATTCATGCCGAAAGAAATCAGAGAGCGGATAGATTGTGTATATGGAGAATCTTCACCATCATTTTCTATGGTTAGACATTTGTCAAAGCTTTTTCGCTGTGGACGGCAGTTAGTTGAAAATGATCCACGCTGTGGAGGGCCAGCAACGGTATTTACGCAGGATAATGTGGATTTGGTCAAGGAAGTTTTTTTAATGGGCCAAGAGTTAAAGGCCAGGGAAATCACAGAACAAGCCGGTACATCGAAAACAAGTGTCCTCCGGGTTCTTCATGAGCATTTGGATAAGACAAAAATCAGCGCAAGATGGGTACCACGAATTCTTTCATCAGTGCAGAAAGTACGGCAAGTTGAGTGCTGTCAATATTAAAAAGACGACGCAGATAGCGTTCTCCATAGGATTGTGACAAGGGATGAAACTACGGTTCTTTACCATGATCCTTTGTCCAAAAGGGATTCAGTGGACTGGCATCGCCCCGGAGAACCAATGCCGAAAAAATCAAAGGTCACACAAAGCACCAAAAAGATCATGGTAACACTTTTCTGGAATATTGAAGATATTCTACTGGACTTCAAGGAACGTAATACCGTTGTAAATGCCGCATATTATACTGAACTTCTACGAAAGTTACGTAAAGCCATTGCAGAGAAAAGAAGAGGAAACCTGCCCCGAAAAGTACTGCGCTTACACAATATTGCGCCTGTACCCATTGCTGCTCTTTAGGAATGCGGTTTCGGGGGATTGGATCATTCACCTTACAGTCCAGACTTGCCCCCAACTGACTAATTTTTATTTGTCAAACTAAAATTAAATTTGCGGGGAAGGAAGTTTAACTCCGACGAAGAAATCCATGAAGCGATTAGGTAGCATTTTGAAGACAAATCTTTAGACTACTATTTTAATAGTATTGAAGCACTTATTAAAAGAAGATGGTGTTGAAATAAAGAGAGAATATATCAAGAAATAATCACTATCTTTTCCCCTCTCACCCCTCCTTCTACCTTAAGCCACAAATACTTGGATCACATTATATATATAGGTCGGGAGATTTTTCGCCAATTACTGAAAAACTTAGTTTTATGATATTTCGATCACCAGTTATGCTATCAGCTTCGCTCTGGCGTCAATCGATGCCTTTTTGCTGTCGACTGTATAAAATAATATGAATTTAATGATTTTATGAAAACCGTTGATTCTATAAAACCTAATCGATGTTCACTAATATATGTTATTCTACATAAAATTTTTGTGACACTTAGCTCAGTAGTTTTTTAGTTTACCCAAAAAAAACTTTGCAATATTTTTTAAATTGTTTCTCGAAAGCTCTTAACGCTATTGACTATGTTCTGGTGACATTAAACTAGTTATTTCACATCGAATCGAACTTGATAGAAATTTGATGAAGTTTTTGAAAAGTTAAAGAAATGTCCAAAAAAATTATTTTAAAATTTATGGAAAATTACTAATAATTAACAAAAATTTGAAATTAAATTTGCAGAATGTGTCGTCGAATGTGAAACGTTCCTAAGCTTTGAAACCTTCTGCAAAAATTTATGTAGGCTTTTTGGTATTTTTATTTTTCAAATTTATGGCACTAGAAAAAGTATAAAAGTGCAAAAGCTGACTAAAACCTAAGCTGAACTGAAGATCCTTTCCAGATAAATTTAGGAAGGAATCATAATCCTCTAAAAATAATTTGATGTACTAAAAAGTGTTACAATAAGACGGATCAATGTTAAACGTTAATTAAAAATTAGTGATGTACAACAATGAAGATCATGTTATTTGATCCTTTACAATTAAGAGTGAAAGATAATGTCCGCCACGGATCCGGCGGCACACGTCGATCCGCATATCAAAATTTTTTATAACATCTCAAACATCTCCATCTCATCAATGCGCCGTGAAATCTCGTCTTTGAGTTGCTGGATGATGGTTGGTTTGTTGACATAGACTTTACTCTTCAGATGGCCCCAAAGTAGAGTAGCCAGATAAAATTTTTCAAATGGAGGACAACGATCTTGAAAATTCCGAATTTTGGAGGACATTGGAGGACACTCAATCCTCAGTTTAGAGGACCTTGAAAAGATAAGCATTGAATTTGAAAATAAGTTTTTTATTAATTTCAAAGACCTAGACTTAGGACAAAATTAAGGAAAGAAAGTAAATTCGATGAGTGATACACGAAAATTGCACTTGTACAAATGAATAAAGTGGTTTACACTAGCTAACTAAACTAACATAGTTTTTAAAGATATTTTTGGTTTCTACTTTTTCCCCCAAATATGTTTTCCTCCTCTTTTCTTTAAGTGCTGTTGCTTCGGAAGACGAAGACATAGTTTCACTCGGATTAGTCGTATTATTATTATTTTCTTCATCAATTTTCCCTGAACTATTAAAACACAATTACAGAGGCATAAAGTACTGAATTACGATTCTTACGACTTGTTATTTGGACGAAAATATGTAGAAAAAGGATCAACGAAATGTCGATATAGTAAATGAAAGAGCTACTCACTTCAAAATGACAGTTAAGTAATGTAAATTGATGCATCTGAAGTTTTTATTTTGAACATATTTGAAGTGAATATCATTAGTCGTTATATGTCCTCCCAAAAAATGGAGGACATTTTAGGAACTTATGGAATGGAGGACATTTTGTGGTTAATTTTTCTGTGGGAGACAAATATACAGAATGGAGGACAATCCTCCAATTGGAGGACATCTGGCTACCCTACCCCAAAGAAAGAAGTCTAACGGTGTCAAATCGTAAGATCTCGCTGGCCAACCGACTTCACTGTTTCGGGAGATTACGCGCCCGGGAAACTTCTCATGCGGCAGAGTCATTGTGTCGTGAGCTGTGTGGCATCTGGCGCCATCTTGTTTAAACCATCATCGATATCATAATTTTCCAATATTTGCCACAAAAAGTTGTTTAACATTGCGCGGTAGCACTCGCCACGCAGAGCATGAAATTTACTTTTGTTTGAACGTCCATTTTCTTAATAGGCTTCAGTAACATTAACACGTTGTTCAATGCTCAACTTTTCCATGATTAAATTTGTAAATGACTGAAGATGCCAAAACAAAAAACTAACCTCAAAAACCAATTGACGTTTACGTTCCGTCAACATTTAACATCTGTCTAAGCGATTGCATAATATAAATTTGTTTATATAACTCTCAATTTTTCTAGGTGAAAAACCTGCTGCCATGCAGCATCCGAATAAAAGTTCCGATGCCCTGATGACGACTCTGAGCACAAGCACAGGACTGTTCGAGGTGATACTTTGTATACTTTCATCGCTAGTGTTTTTAAGAAATTTTCTTGTTGTATAAATATTTTTTATAAAAGTATAGAAGAATTAATAAAGTAAATACAGTAAGTTAATTGTAACTTTAAGGAACTAGTGAATGTAATATAAACTAAAATTTCAATTAAATTTTAAGAAAGTTTTTAACGGGATAAATACTGCATAACTTGAGTGAAGTAATATTTCAGGTCGTGTGGAATAGTTTGTTAAACAAGCCAAATGTTGATTAAATTGATTCAATTTGTTTTTTGTGTTTATTGTAAATATGATGGTTAGAGAATTTATACCAAGAAGTTATTCAATACCATTTACTTTTCAATTAAGTTTAAGCATGCTGTTGAGTTTCTCGTTGCCTCAAAATTTAGATGTACTTAATTTGTCACACGGTCAAGGGCGATAAGAATGTTGTTTTAGTAACGATGGTTTTATTGTAACTTTGATTTTAATTTTCCATGTTTAAGCGAAATCCAACAGTCAACATTACTTAATGGAGGAAAAAAGAAATTGTAATATAAAATTAAAATAAAAATTATTACAAAAATGTTTGTGTTTGCACTAATTATAATATATTGGATTTAAAACATAAACAATAGGGACTTTAATTTATACCATTCCTAAAATACTTTCATTTATTTATAAATACAATCACAATCTTAAATCTAAATCTAATGTGAGTTAACTGAAGATATTAACTTGTATTAAAGGCTCAGAACTATAAATATAACGATGTTGATTTCCGCATTAAATTTATGGACGTTGATGTGTGGTACTCTGCTATAGATAAAATCAGTCTGAGCATTACAGACCTTAGCGTGCCTGTTCAATCTAATCTGTGTCCAAAGCTATTCCCGTCAACTATCATGCGTTGGGTTATCCCGAAACAAAATATTTCGCAACAGCTAAGATCAGTGGCGTTCCTAGCATTGGTGTCACCTCTTCTTCCTTGGTAATATATACCATGTTCAGACCTTGAACTAAACATGGTTAAAAGTCTGGAATTAAGAACTTTGCCTGCCAGTCGTTCGCAGTTGTTTACTTTTGATATTTGGCTCTTTCCATCGATAGTGCAAGAATTCCTTTGTGTGAAACAAGTACGATTTCCCGCCGTTGCTTAGTTATTATTTTTGTTATTATTCCCCACAAGTTTCTCAATAAACAAAAAATGCCTGGGAGCCGAATTAGAGAAAGTCTGTAATGTTTTTCCTTTCCAAGTTCCTATCGTGCCGTGATTGGAATAGTATTAACATGAACAAAATGTCTGCCGATGCTGCCTCAATATGTATGTATACATTTACGATTATTATTAAATATTAAAGCAATTGGCATCTTTCGTCAGTGTTATACTGCTTTACCGTTCGGGACGGAAAAATTTCCTTATAACCTTCGTTCTCAAATTATCTTTTTTTGTAATAAACTTAATTCAGTGCAGTTCGAACGAACAATCTCAGTCACAACTCCCACCTATCGTTACCTTGCCACTAGCAGACATTTCCTGAGCCAATTGTAATTTTCCTAGCGAACATTTTGAATACTTTAAAACTATATAAATTGATTCTGAACTTTCAAATACTAATTTAAATTTTTTCTCTTTTTGTCGTCTTATGGTCAGTTTTTTCCTTTATTTCTTCTTACTTTGTAATTCTACTTAATAATTGAATTTCCCTTCTAACCCAGAAGGCGCACTTCTTAGCGAGGTGCCAAGAAACATTTACCCATCTCCGCATAGGCGTTCACACATTTCAGAGAAATGCGTTAAAATTAGGCTCCCCGACAAGCATGCAAAATTATTAGTACGGTTAGACCAATTAAGGACAAAAGAAACCGTTAGTAAGTTAAACAGCAGCCCAGGAAGCATCAAATGTTACCACTAAGACAGTTACAAGACTACATGGAGGCGTTTCTTAAACACATTCTTAGACACATTCAGGTCAAAGTGTTCCGCAATGCGGTTCACGGCCATACACATGCGGTTAATAGGTTCATGCTTACCGTAGTTAGTTCTGGAGAAGTCAATGTGCAAGAGAGGGAAACCCCTCAGGTTGCGAGTGTTAGCCCTGAAGGACACCCTGCCCCGGAGATCCGAAGAGTCAATATTATCGTTCAAGAGCTGGTGAATGAAAACTATGTCGGCAACTCTGCGTCAGCTCTCTAGAGAGGCCAGGCCAATGAGTTTTAGACGCTCGCGATAAGGCGGGAGAATCAAAGGATCGTCCCAAGGCAAATCCCGGAGTGCAAATCTAACGAATCTGCGCTGAACCGACTCGACGCGATCGACATGCACAGCATAGAATGGATTCCATACCTAAAACGCGTGCTCAAGCAATGGTCTGACGAATGAGCTGTATAATGTTAATGAGACCCGACGGTCAGAGAACTCCCTAGACCAGCGCATAATGAAACCAAGCATGGAATTACCCTTGCACACTACGTGGTTAATATGGGAAATAAGATCGAGCTTTGAGTCAAGCCTCACACCAAGATCAACAACAGAGTGCACGCGAGGGATGTTGGCTGTGGCAAATACATAGTCATAGCTGATAGTATCACGCCTCCTAAAGAATGACATAACCTCGCACTTACCAATGTTGAGCTCCAAGTTATTGTGGCCACACCAAGAATGGAAAACATTTAAGTCATCTTGAAGATAAGCGCAGTCGTCAATATCATTGATGAAGGAAAATATCTTCATATCGTAAGCATAGATGAGCACATTAGAATGCCTCGGAACACGCACGACATCGTCAATAGAAAGGACCCAGATGACTACCCTGAGGCACACCAGACGTAGCCTTTATAGTTCTAGACCGAACACCGCGAAAGAGTACCTGATACGCCCTATCAGACAGATACGACTGAATCCATCTCAAGAATAGATTTGGAAAGCCCAGTTTCTGTAATTTAAACAAAATAACAGAATGCCACAATCTATCGAAGGCCTTGCTGAAGTCAGTATAAATGCAATCGGTTTGTAAATTATTTCTCAAACCACATATGGTCTTAGAGGTAAACTCCAATAAGTTTGTTGTAGTGGACCTACCTGAAACAAAACCGAAACAAAAACTTAGTAATATAAGTAAATAAAAATGGAATTTTTTAACAGGCGTTTGAAAACATTGGGTGTCATCCGATGCGGACCGCACCACCGCACACCCTAGCCGGGAACACTGGCTGGGATAATAAGTAGCGCTATTAGTTTTCTAAATGCCTCTAAGATGCTATCTGAGTGTAGATTTAGGTTTTTCGTAGCGAATATTGTGTTTTTACTAATGGTAATGATGAAGAGTGCAATGAGATGATAGCTTCGGATCAATTATTCCATATTCTGGCTTCAGAAGTGCTTGTTGCGATCATTCATCGAGTCCTCTCATTTGTGGAGCCAGACAGTCTGTCTCCATTGGATCGTCCTTGCGATAGCGCAACGGTATATACGGCACTCCGAACTAGTCGCGTCGAATCAGTCCCTAAGCTTGTATTTGTAGTAGTTCAGATAATAAAGTCATTGTGGTTCTAGATCAGTGGTATTACTTTGAGTACCTCCGCAGGCTTTTAAAGTTCTTGGTTTGTGCGGTTTAAGGCTAGCCACCTAGGATTAGTGAGTATTCTGGTTATGATTAGTGCCCTGAAGGACTGCAATTATCAGGTTGCGTACAACTGTTTGTGGCCCGCTGCTTCATAGTCAAACAGTTGTACG
>QYTT01085572.1:0-21921 GCA_006980735.1 Dasypogon diadema | reverse complement strand
ATGAAACTGAAACACTTTTACGATTTCACAACTTTCCTTTCACAATTTCGTCTCTCTAATTCGATTCTAACAAAAAGCCTTAAGAATTGTAAAATTTGAGCCAACCAAAACACGAGACAAAATCTGATAAAGTTTTTTTTGAATTTCTGGCTTTTACTCGTGTACTTCCTCCGGATTTCTTTGTTCAATTCATTACTTATTTTTCTAATTGTTCTTTAGCGGTGATAATATTTCTCTGACTTTGGTTCATTCTAGAGAAAGAAGAATGCATTATAAGATTTCTTATATTACGCTACAAAATGTCAAAATACATGGATGTATAGAAAATTATATTACAGCATGCCACGGCAGCCAAAAAATATAATTATATATCAAGTCCCAAATATTATTTGGAGCAAACGAAGCTTGTTATGAAATTGATGCGTTGTGGTAAAATCAGCGGGACCAGCTGAGGATCCCTATGAAATAGCTGCAATCTGGCAAATCCTAATAGGGCATTTCATATTAGGAACTGATGAGGGCCTCGCAGGAACTTCCTGATATGGCATACCGTCCTACAGCCCGATCTGGCTCTGATGGTGTTAGGGCATGTCCTAACAAATTTCTGCTCGGGAACTCCTATGTTTGGTAAGAGAGGTGATAAAAGCACCAGCACAGCGGCCAGCAAGAAAGTCAATTGGTGATCATTGAAGAGATTATTTATTCCATGATATTTTATTAATTGTGCGTGAGATGATGAGTGCTTGAAAGGCCTTAAGGTGCATTCAGACGATTCAGATCGTAGGGGCTCTTTATATGATATACGCGAAACTTTCTACGCAGCTGTGCATATGGTAGGTTTCCTTGAAGCATTTAAGCATTTTACAATTCATGTAGGAAGTAGGAAGTCCACAACCCATGCTACGTGTCTGGAAAAAATTAAAGACAAAAAGCTACCGCAAAATCATTTTCTCCGCTTGAACTTGCAGCAGACCTTAAAAAATCAAATTTGGGAACGTTTCTATGTATCTTTTGTTGCCCATTAAAGTGTAAAATTTAATAATGTCATTTTACCCGGCAATTTACTTGAACGAGATGCCGTCATGAATAATTTATAATTAATGACCGACAGAATTAATTTCTATTCTGCTGACAGTAATTGATTGTATCGAAAAACAACATACAGATACCCTCCCGTGTTTACCAGAATCTAATCTGATTAAAGCACAAATATTAGCGCTCCATTCGCGGTCGATATCTAATCAGTGGCTATTATCGCGAGTAGTGGATAGTTAGCTGGATGTGGTTCAGTTGAATGCCCCACTACTATGCCAACGGATAGCCATTTGAATCTTGCAAAACCATCTCTCTAAATAGTTCGCTTAATAATATCACGATTTTTAAATTGTGGATTTTCGTGATTTCATAGATTTCCACCTCTGATAAGTCTCGAGTGGAGGATTACAGCTGTAGATAAACAGAAACAATGCTCTTCAATGGCCATTTTCAATGCCTCTCACTTCAGATAAGGGAATCTTTATAGAATTTCCAAGCATAATTGTTTTATTGTCATCAGAGTTGTTTTCATGGCAATGACTCAGTTAATCAGAGTTCACTTAATCGGAAATTTGCCGTTTACAGACTAAAGAAGTCGTCAAAAGCTGTCGATTTTCACCAGTTCCCAATTGGGATGGGTATTCACTTCAGAGGGGCCTTGTTGTCTGATAGTTTGCAAAGGAGGACGTTTCACAACAATACATCTCTTTCTGGAGGCACTTATTCAGATAAATGACAAATGATTTTCCGGTTGAGCATCCTTATAGTACTTTTGGATAGATTTGCTGTCTGCGGGATTGAGTAGCAGCAAACAAATGCTTTTTATGCGATGACAACAAAAGAACGAGGCACTTCTCCATGTCATGTTTGTCAAATATTTTTATCAGTGAAATCATATCCGATAGTCGATATCTGTTGGATCAGTGGTAAGGTGGCCTTTTAAGGACGTATTGTCCTTATCTACAGATATTTCCAAATAAACAATTTACCTCTACTGGTGTAAAAATATTATTTAAATTGAAAGCAAGTAGTTACTGAAGCCGCGCAACTCTCTCTTAACTAGTTAATTAATAAATATGTTACTATGGTGATAAGTATTGTACATCTTCCAAGTTGGAGTAAAGAAGGATTCATGTAATCTTGCGGTTTGAAATTCTAAGTAGCAAAGTAGGAGAGATTTTATTATTTTACTCAAAACGTCCGGCTGCTTCGATTCCAGCTTCAACAAAAGCCGTGTTTTTTCATGCTGAATTAGAATTGTTAATAATCGATACTTCAAATCAAGATCATTTCAGTAAAAACCAAAACAGGAATGTTAGTTCTGGAGGAGGTAATGTGCAGGAGAGGGACACCCCTCAGGTTACGAGTATTAGCCCTGAAGAACACCCTGCCCCGGAGCTCCGAAGAGTCAATATTATCGTTCAAGAACTGCTGAATGAAAACTATGTCGGCAACTCTGCGTCGGCTTTCTAGAGAAGCCAGGCCAATAAGATTTAGACGCTCGTGATAAAGCGGGAGAATCAAAGCATCGTCCCAAGGCAAAACTCTGAGTGCAAATCTAATGAATCTCCGCTGAACCAAGTCGATGCGGTCAACGTGTACGGCATAGAATGGATTCCATACCTGAGACGCGCGCTCAAGCAATGGTCTGACGAATGAACTGTATAATGTTAATGAAACCTGACGGTCAGAGAACTCCCTAGACCAGCGCATAATGAAACCAAGCATGGAATTACCCTTGCAAACCATGTGGTTAATATGGGAAATAAAATCAAGCTTTGAGTCAAGCCTCATGCCCAAGGTCGACAACAGACTGCACGCAAGGGATGTTGGTTGTTGAAATTTTTTTATTGAGTTGGTAATTCACTATTACTTACAAATGTTATAAATGGTAGGTGATAACTGAATATCATACTAATATCACTATATTAACTGTATAGAGATACTTTTCAAAAACTGCGTCTTTAGTTGTTGTTCCATGTTTGATTGTTGATTGATTTAGATTGTCCGAAATCAATCAAAAAATCAAAGCTTTTGAAAATCAATCAACGGTTTTGATTTTAATCTCATCCAAAAATTATAAATAGTTCTTCAAAATTTCGATTTAGAATTGCCGTAACTTCCGAAGAATAAGGTGATAATGATCGATGAATAAACGCAATAATGTCCTTAATATTTTTGTTTGGTGCTTTACAAATAGCGACTAATAAAATTTTTTGTCCGTTTTCCATAGCACATTTAGAAACAAAACTTTCTACTATTGGCGTTATTAGGAACTCTGACCCTGTTCGCTACAGTTCATTATACGTTAATATTATGAGTGGTATCATTAATATTTTTATATATATTTACACCTCCTGATTACATTAGGACGTTTATATTTAACTATACAGTTAAAATTTGATATGGCAACATTTTTGTTTTTATTTAATCCACGTATCAGACAAAATTAAAATATTGGAATATCATGCAACATTATCGATAAGATTCATATTGTAGGCTCGTAATTTTTGTATATTGAGCAAGTAAAATAACAAACTTGATTTCTTATAAATGAGAGAATTTAGTGAAAGTTTTTTAACATCTTGTTTTAATGGAAAAATTGATACCGACTTCAACAATTATTAAAACTTACAGGTACCTAAATATTATACAGCTTCTTGTGTAGATAACAGAACTAATCTTAAGAAGGATATGATATTTTTAACGCAGTATCAACTATAGTGCAACATTTCGCCAGTTGAAGCGCAAGTAACGTAAGCGTTACAATAATCATCCTTACACGTGAAGGGATTGTATATCTTCATCAAAAGTTTAATTACGTAAATTTTACTGTATCTTAGTAGGCTAATAGAGAAAATTTTGCAGTGACGAAGAATTAGGAAACATGAGATGCAAAACATTTCTCTCTTTATCATTATTAGTCTTATTAGTTTCAAAAAGCCAAAAATGCCATGATGAAGATCATTACTACGTTCAACTCTTTTGTCGACAGGTTTCTATGGTTTTATCAATCCAAATTCGATTCTTCATCGATATTCTTTTATATATATACATACATTTTCCAAACGGAAGGCACAAAAATGGCTCATTAGCCTCCAACAGTTGTTATTATCTGATAAGTAGACACTTTTGTACCTAAAACTTTAAACTTATTTTTCTCGAAAAGGAATTTCAAAATTGTCGTACAACATGGCTCAAAAACTATTCATGGGAATGAATGGAAAAAATCAAAATTTGTTTATATTCAAATCGGTTATTTTCATGATTTTGAAATGTTACTCTTATTTAGGTTCACAGATGACAATATGTCGTTTTGTTTGCCTGATTTTCTTTTAAATTAAATTTTAAGAATCACCTAGAATTTCGCATAATTCAACAGGATCGCCTTAAAATTTACTGTTCATCTCGGAAATACTGCCAACACAATTTTGCTGCTTAACATTGTTGATCAGCCAATTGCCACTTTAGCGTTACATTTTGAATTTCGTTACAAATTTTTCCTTTGACTCGCTACCTTCGCTATAGAAGTTTTTTTTCTTCAAAATATAAAAGTAATCGGAGTGGTTCCTCCTCAAAATTGGAATATGTACTTCTGTAAAAGTGAAAAAAGAAGTAACAGAGGAAAATTGTTCTTTATTATGGACTCAAAGTGATAAAATAGGCACTAATTATAATTAAAAATTCAGTTTCTCAAAAAGTCAAATCTCCAAAACAAATAAATTTATAAATCCTACAAACAGTCAAAATGAAGTTCATTAGGGATTCATTGCAAAAGATGTCAGTTTACGGAAAACGCCTTGAAAGTCTCAGGAAGTAAAAAAGGGTAAAGAGGATTGCAGAAAACGAGGAAGGATTGGACACTGCTGGAAGCAGTTTTTCCATACAATTTAACTTCGTTCCTCCCGGTTTATGAAATTTAATTTTAAGTGCAACTGAGAAAAAGTTTCCTGGAAGGAATGAAGTTTTTAACGATAGCAGTTAATTTGGGGTGCGATTCTCCCGTCAATATTTGCAGCTTACCAGCTATTATTGTCTTAAAAATGTGGTATTCAACTTTTCCGCGAGTTCTTAAAAGTTTCGAATTTATTTCAGAGGAATTCTGAAGGGAAGCATTTCCTATTCTCTGCCCTAAATATGACAGGAAATGATGAACTACCCTGGGCATAAAGCTTTATTTGATTTTCCTATTCGACCGCTGATTGCGGCTATTTGCCCTGGAGGGTGTATTCATATGTAAATTTTTGATTAATTTTAAAACACACGTGGGGGACAAATTCTGTTGTTACAATATTGCTCCAACATGTGTCCAGGCCCTGTCTAATTACTCTTTTAGGGAGAAAACGAGGAATATAGTGGCTGGGGAAGTTCCAATTGTGTACATTTCCCTTTCCGATTAGGGTTGTTTTCACAATTTCATTATAGGCTCATTATTTTGGGGCTTATGATATATTTGTGGGATAGTAAAAATTTGAATTAGTTGTTATAGTTACAGCCTCAGTTGTTCGTTAATTGGCATGAGAGAATTGTAGCTATTATTACCACTTTTGCAACTAATCTAGAGTTTACCACTTAAGTTGATTTTAATAACTGCCATACGAATTATGGACAGTAATAAGTTTCCAACATCTGGTCACTAATAACAAGGATGATATTGTCAGAAACAATCAATTAATTGCCTGGAAAAAATACAAATATGTGGAAATAAGCATAAGAATTCCTTAAGTAATTGCTAATGAATGGTGATTAGGTTGGCGAGAAGATGGTTTTTAAGTTTATGAATATTATGACGAAATTAAATGTAATACGATTGAAGGCGCGGAAATATATATCGTTAGACAGATTTGAAAAGCTGAAGAGAAAGATGTGAAGAAAAATATGTTTTTTAAAGGTGTTAAGCTTGTAAGTGTGGAGCAATGAATTAACGCATTAAAAAACTTTGCTCTGAGATACTTAAATGATAATATGCAGGGTTTATTTACAAAAAGCTGCTCACTTTAAAATGAAACCAATATTGATAGAATTTAACGAGCTACATAGTATGCAATAAACATAGCTAATGACATCATACCGAAAGGGATAACATTAAAGAGGTAAGTATTTCAATCCAAAGCGATTAACCCCGGCATATTTATATGAAATAAAAATTTAAAGAATTGAAAGGAAATATTGAGAGATAAGATAATAGAAGAGATAAGATAAATAGAAGACGGGAAATGTTCATCCAGTCGCACTGTCTAATACAAAGTGTACACGGAGGTGGTCAAAGGGACGCCTACTCATTAAATGCAGCTTTAAATTTCTTGGCATACACTGCACCGTATTCAGCGAGGAAAAACTAAGTTGCCGAATAAAAAGTGGGTAAATAATAATAATTTTAGCGCAAAGCCAAAGCGTGGAGGGGGCGAGTGGGATGGTGGGGAAGAAGATGGCCGAGGGGAAATTCACTATAATGTCGATGCAAGGTAATGAGGTGCGACTTAGTAGGGGTTACTTTTAAATGATTTTTTATAATCCTAAATCTAAATCTAATCCTAAATGAGTCCCTGAGTTCAAAACAAATACAGCTGAACATCACCCATACATAGATGAATAGCACATTCCTCAATAACTTCAATAAAATCGTTTATATATAGTGTAAATAAGCCTGGATCTAAAATACAACCCTAAAGAACACCACAATTCACAACAGATATCCAGGACAGACCATTGCTCACGCTTATTTGCTATGTGTAACTGCAGAGAAACCTATTCAAGAGCTTGATTGCAGAGGAATCAAATTCATATCGGCTAACCAGCTTATTAACGATCTTTAAATCATTAACGTTGTTAAAGTCCCGAATAAAGTCAAGGGAGACTAGGTAGCCAACATCACTATAATCCAATGCAAAGCGACTATTCATTGTGGCCTTAAGTACAGCAGTTGAACATGGTGAGTGCCGGGCCTAACTTAATGAGAAAATTTCTCGGCAAAACTTTCTGTCAATCGTATATGCCTCTGGTGGCCTTCGTCGTATTAAATATTAAATCTCGAATACCATTTCGACCATTCAGCAATATAATAGGGTATGCTAATTGGACGTTGGTCCGAGGAAACAGTAGGATGAGACATCTTGGGAATAGAGCAGACATTTGCATGCTTCTATGATCTTGAGAACTTTGATTTAGTGAGACAGGTGTCCAATAAATGCACAATAGTTGGCAAAATTTTAGTAATTTTAAGAGTTAAAGTTATATCTGGTTATAATACACAAGATTAAACAATCTTTTATAAGTACCTAGGAAAATAAGCAGTGTTAGATTACTGTGTAGTTTAAATTTCATCTACAAGAAATAATCTAAGAGAAAAAAATCTAAAAAGCTAATTAAAAGCGATTACATTAAATAGCCTGTTAAAATAATTTACTGAGATGATCTCGCTCTTTTAAATACATTAATGGCAGGTGCTACTTGAATATTAAAGGAAAGTCTATTCCACATCCGATAACCACAGGCGTCGTAATCCACCATAAATTTTTCTGAAGATCATATTAACATTATCGCAACATTTCTTATATCGATTAGTTGCTCTCCTTAGATAAGTAATTTTACCAGGCATAGAAAAAGTGATTCCACTTAGAATTAAGCGCGAAATGTCCGTGCCATCTAAACTTGTATTACGGAAAGGAATACATTGTGATTTGTGGAGATTTAAAATTAGTCTGCTATTACATACCCAATTATGAATTGTAGCTAAATCCTCATTTAAATAAGAAATACAGTCCTACTGTTGTCCAATTGGTCTGCTTAAGTAGAGTTAAACGTTATCGACATGCAGGTGGATAATCACACGTTCCACCACATTTGGTAAACCATTAATAGAGAGACTGAAGATCAAAGGATCCAAGATGGACCCTTGTGGTATTCCAAGTAGAAAAGGAAGGGCAATTGAAATTGAGTTATTAATCCGAACATGTTGGCTCCGCACCGTTAAGAAACTATCGATCATGGAGATGTCAAAATCGAAAAGTGCGGCAGTAAGATATCAGGCCCGATACTACCAGATTGAATTGAATTGATGTCCGTGATAAGCTCATCAGTTTCAACACCACTGATGCTAAATTATGAGTCTGCGGCTTAGTACAAGAAGTTTAATTAGAGGTCTAGTAAGCGTTAATTTCATCCGGGTTGAAATTGCAAGCGAATTTTTCCATACAGCATACACCTGTCTGCCGTAGGGTGTGCCACAGAATCTTAGGCTTTAGATCGTTGATAAACTTTGAGCTAAAGCAATAATGATAGAGTTTCCCTTCTAGCCCAGAAGACGCACTTCTTAGCGTGGAGCCACGACCCATTTGCCTATCTTCGCCCTAAGCATTCACACATTTCAAAGAAATGTGTTAAAATTAGGCTCCCCGACAAGCATGTAGAGCAAGCAACCGTTAGTAAGGTCAACTGACAGACAGAATAGATGAAGAGAAAATGATGTTGACAGGGAACAACTAACAGAGGAACCACATCAACAAAAGAACACAGAAGAAGAGGTAAAGAAGTGTTAAGAACCAACACCCAGACCGAGTCACAGAACCAACATGAAGACGACTCTTAAGTGCATCCTTTTTTTGGCGAAGGGGGGTGTGCGTTACGTGCCCTAGGGAGACTGCCCCCGTGTGCTGGACTCCCCACAAAACCCGGGTCTACCGGCTAAACCACCCCTCTCTGTCTCCTGGCCCGGAACCGTCGTTAGACATTACTTCGGGGTAGTGGCTCTTTGTTTATACCTTTCGAGCCCTCCTAGTCCATCGCAGGACAAAGTTCTCCCCCTAAGAGGAACGCCAACCCTCCGCTCCCCCGGAAGCACAGGGTCAGTGCTCTTCCCTCTCGAGAGGGGCCCATAATTCACTGCGGAAGCGGGCGCCGCATCCTTCCCATCTAGGGCCCCCAAGCTAGGCTCCAGAGGGCAGCGATGCAAACCCGGCACAACACGTCAGTACCTCTCCCTAACAACCCCCCATTCACCTAGAGGAACGCCAACCCCACGCCCCGCTAGACGCATAAGGTTATCGTCCCTCTCCTTTTGCTTGAGGATTGCCTCCACAAAGGAGGCAACCCTCACCCACTCCTCCTCGCTTTGTAGCATAACCCCGACAATATTGTCCGGGGTTATGCCACCGTGGATTTCCCCACCGCCCTCCATCTCTCACATTCAAAGAATGTGTGAAGGCCAGAGTCCGAAGGGGACTAGACACAGGCAGCATCCGGCATCTTCCCCATCCTATGGAGGAAGGACCGAAAGTCCTTAGACACACTCAGATCAAAATGCTCCGCAACATGGCTAATTGCTATACACATGCGGTTAATAGTCTCATGCTTACCGTAGAGAACTTAAATATGCAGGCAACGACATCCCAATATGAAGCATCCCAACTTTTCACCATACTGGTACCATTCGACTATTATCAAAACACAGGACTCTTCCGGTAACATTGCCTTTAAAAGTCCTCTCAAAAATCTTATACTCAGCTATATTTAAGTATTCAAATTCTTGTTCGTCGTCAGACATATCATGTTGGATTTGATCTTCTTTAACTTCTCCAAATTTAGCGTTCCCTCATAGGATACAGTTTACTCGCTGTCTTCATCAGTCACTCTTCCGTAGCGTTGTTCTCACAGGTGAACAGATGTTAGTTTGATCTGTAACTGGCATCCATAGATTTTAGCTTAGTGCCACCTTCTTTCTGCTAAAGAATGCACCGTGTGTCAGCTCTTCAGACTCTTCAGTGGATTTGGAAAAGAATATAGTTACGACTTTAACTCCGTTGATCAGTTTTCGATAGTGGGAAATGGTTTAATGAGTTTTGCTTTTTCGAGACTTCTTTATATGTTTGATCGAATCATTTTTGACGAGCCAATAGAGTATTCTTGATGGCATTTGGTCATAGTACTATGACGGATATTTTCAGGCAATTGGAACATCTGTTTTTCACAATTTAAGGCGCTTCGGCTTCTTCAGTTAAAATACTTACCTTGTGGGCTAAATGTCTTTAGCTACACCATTCGCAGATTTGGGCGTGTTATCTGAAGTTAAACGTCAACTTCCATGTTCTTTGGTAGTCATAAAGCATCTTCTGTTTAATTATATGTTGAGGATTTCATGTAGAACAAATGGTCACACAGGGTAAAGATCTACAATCTGCTAAAAAATAATTTAATTGTAACCACAGGTCGAATGATATTCGGAATTTACATACCAATGATCTAGCACTGATTTATTCACGTAGCACTCGGGGTATTCCATCTTAACGTGGAGCTCTTATTCCGGCTCTTCAAGGTGGTAAGTTGATAAGACTTATATGGAGGTGATGGACCTTTACAGCCTTTAAGTCTTGATACCTCTGCTGGACATTAATTCATGGACGTACGTGTGGTATAACTATGTAGGAATCTTCATTACCTTCATTGCACTAGCAACCTTCTAGCCTGTAATATTCGAGATCGTTGGTACTCAATTTTCATTAAAGAAACATGTGGAGAAAACTGAGTGCCTTGATTTTATGCCTATTTTTCTGAGGTAACCCTTCCACGTAGCATAGCCAAATCCCTCTATTTGAACAATTCGCCCTCAAGGAATAACTAACTGTTTGTGCTAAACACTTTATGTTCACTGAATCAAGTTCAAATCTAAAAAAAATATCTAAGTAAATCGAAAGTTAAGCCCAAGACCGTCTGGTAAATCTTCCACTAAAGGGAGTCATTTGAATCTCATTTCCCAATCGACTCCTATTGACCAACTTAATCAATATTTACAGCACAATTCTACCCATAAAGACATCAAAAGTCAACAGGTGTCGAGTTAACAATCCTGCAGTATGCCACCACACAAAAGACTCAAATTTTCCGAGTAAGCTGTATTCAAGACTTGGTCCAGATTGCGGGGCGTATCTTCATAAAAAAAACTTCAAATGCAGATAAAACAAATTTCGGGCCGGATAGATTCCCATAGATTCTCAGACAGAACTATTTCGCTTCACGTCAATGAACAATTCATGAATTTTTATGGGGACCACCACCAATGGAGGGTGACTTCTCTTGTAGAGTATGTGGGTTCTGTTCGCTATCACTTGAATGAAAATGTTTCATTATTGGGAATTTTTCTTGTTTCACCTTCTGCTCGATATCTGCGGAACTAAAACCTCAAATGGTGTTTCAATAAAAATTTATGGTGCGTTGTGGGGACAGCAACGGAGGGCAATGAGATCATGTCTTAATTGTGTCCTTTACTCCACATCTAGGTTGCTCGGATGGATACATTGGAAAATGTTGCTGGGAAGGAACCAGTTTCAGTTTCACAGACCTTGCACTTCTCCTGCAGGATATTAATTAATTAAAAATTGAGTAAAGTGAAATAGTTTCACTTTTTTAATTTCAAAAGATTTGACCCATTTGCCATCCTAGAATTAAGGCAATCCTTTAGTGTTGAACGTATCCCTGTATCTCTGGAACTATTTGAAAACGCGCAAAACTCTTTTTATAAAGTTATTTGCATAGGTCGACCGCATACATCAGAAGTTGCCCAGGGCTTAATTCATTTAAATGGAGACATTACTGGGAATACTTTCCGCATTAGGAGTGTTGAGGATGACCTCATTCCTGGTCTAATGAAAGTGAATCCTTTCTAACCCTAATCCGAAGGTAAGAATCCTTTTTTTGTCCTACAAGGGTCTGAAAGGTGTTTGTAGAGAATATATTCCCCTAGAAAAGTATGAAAGCTGTTTTTGCCGGTCAACTATACCCACAGGGTTTTTGGTGCTATGCTTGAAAAGTGAATGAAGTATCTCCCATCCTTTGGATGATTTTCTTTCAATCTGATGAATAAACCGCACTTCTGTTTAAAATCGGCGTACTCAGCATAAACGAAGGGAAGTGCTTTTGTCTTTATTTTTCAGGGGAGCCACTAATAAGTCATTCCGATCGTACTTCACTGCTTAATCAAATCAGTCGTCGTAGGAAGCGAATTTTAATTAAAATCTCTACTTGAAATCGACCAAAAGAATTCAATTATTATCCCCGCAATAGCAAACACTTAAAGTCTTAAGGAGTCGCTGAAATTTCTCAAGTCTGTGGTAAAACGTTTTCAATTACTGCACGGATTGGAAGAAGGTCCTCGTGGGTGCTTAGCACCAATCGAATCGAATAAGTTGTCGCTTTTGCTGAGTCTTAATGTCGTTGTAATTACCAAAATCCCGTGTTAATTCTCGTATCTACTTGATTCGCCCCAGGTATAGGTGTAATTGAAATGGATTTTTGCCATAAGCGAATTTAATCGTGTACAGGAGTTATTTTTATTTGGATTGCGGTATTCGGTTTTCTTGAACCGATGGGGAGGTTCAGTCAGGATAATTCTAGAAGGAAGTAAATTCAAAAGATATGAAAAATATTCACATATTTAAATGTTTAAAAGGACGGGGAACTTAGGAATCGTTACAAAGAATACTTCTGCGGTCTATCTCTTCGATTTTGACAATTTTTATATATGTCAACAAACTATGAAAAATATTCCACATATACTTTCTTCACTTGTCCAGAATTGGCTTAAGGGTATGCCTTTATCTTGAAGGTCCGGTATTACATCTTATAGAGAAATCTTGCGGAATATCTGTACTGTTTGTTTGATGATGAAGATTTCACGATAGCTGACTTACCTTGGCTTCAATAATCAATCTACAGAATAAGAGAACGGGCAATTTCAATGGCAACAGAAAGACTATATCTACAGGAAGTTACAATTTTCTGTATTGGTAGACAAATAATTGGTTATTTATTGGCTGCTCTTGCAACCTCATCAAACACTGGACGAGATGAGCAGAGTTCTCTGAGGAATCGTCATCAAATCTTATCAGATCAAAAAAGATCATTTTCCTGCAGTCATGCCATCATATTCGATGCAAAGTCTACAAAGATTTTCATAGTTTTGCATTAGAAGTACCCGTGAAGGAACCCTACAAGTGTCAATGGAAGGAAGTAAGGCTTCTCCACCAGTAGTTTTGACTGTCCAAAAAGTGGAAAATCATTCAGAGCCATTATTGTGATAGCCAAATAATGGGTTGTTTAGAATTGAATAAAGGCCGACGAGACACTGGGACGCTTGCGTTTTTGGGATTTATGCAAAGAATTCCATTATCTATAATCTTCTATCAACACCAACATCCACCGGGGAAGCGATCAACGTGTATGTAAATGCCTTCCTTGGTATAGGTACAAAAATTTACATAAGTAGATACATGAGCACACCTTAGAAGTGTGGCAAAAGAACAGTTTTCTCCAGTTTCAAGCGTAAGGAAACCAATAGTTAGCCAGAATTTACCCCAAGTTGACGCATACCACTCCATCCTTTCTCCATCATGTGGTCAATTTAACTATAGCAACTAAAGAAGTTGTTAATTGTAGAATCAAGGTTTTAATTGAGTAAAAATTTTCTAACATTGTGCCATTCAGAGGGATAAATGGAAGATCGGACACACATAACGCTCTGTGGCGACTTGCGACTATCCGTGCAATAGCTTGGTTGCAGTAAACGCATTTGTAAGGTTTAATATTTTGAGCTATCCTTACAATTGCTTGATTGCAGTAAATGCATTTGTAAGGTTTAACATTTTGTTCATTGTGCATCTAGCAACCAGTCACTTTGCGGAGGTCTTTTCTAACGTCTTTCTGCGTAGGCGTTTTTAATATTTTGTTCAGGAAAATAAATGAAAATATTTTTTCCTGTCAGTCTAAATAAGTTTTCTCTCCCTTTTGCATCACCCTGTCGGTCTATTAAAAAGTTGTTATGTAAAGTCTAAAAAATAGTCTAAAAAGGCAGAATCAATAAAGAGTTATCAAGAATTTAAGAGGGAGTTTTAAAGGAAGATTATTTATTAAAGAACAGGTCGACTTCTGAGGATTTTATGCAGATACAAACATTTGTCGACTTTTGAGGATTTTATGCAGATCGAAACATTTGTAGTGGTTCATTATCTCGCAGTGGTCGAAGAACTTTTTCACTTTTTCCTGGGAAGCGGATAAGAATCCTTCAAATAGTGCGGAAACGAAAATAAAGAATATCCTTCCACAACTACAGCTCGTTCATATATTGATATAGGTTTGGACTTATTTGGACTCAATGTCAGCATTTGTCGCTTATGTGCTACAGGTCTTCATTAACTCGATCTACACACTCCTTGATTAGACCAATAGGATAGCTGAAATATAACTGAACATCTTCTGTATATAAGTGCACCTTAGAAAAAGAGATGGCCTAGAATTGAGCCCTGAGGGACACCTTAAGTTAAATGAATCATGTTGGAAAGTAAAAATTGTACTCTCACTATTTGAAGAAGTTGGTCTAAAATCTATTTATGAGCTGTGGAGAAGAAATCGAATAATTTACGATGTGCCGAAATGAGTTTAAAATGACTCACTAAGTTAAGTCTTACCAAAGTTTATCATGACCAGTACTGTTAACATATCATCATTAAGGGCTTCATGAATATCAGTAGTAGCTAGCTAGAGAATATGACCTGTAATTTTTAATCTGTCAATGAAATATTATTTCGTTTCAGTGGTCATGTATATTGTAAGACTGGGCCTTCCAAATAACTTCTAATATATAAATTAATAATTATTATTATCTTTACATGTTAATAATTCGCCAAAATGAAAAATGGACATCGCTACAGTAAAGTCGAGAGTGTGGAAAGCGACGGAAATTTTCTAACCTAGATGAAAGACCAATATGCAATTTAGATATTCCATTTTGATGGTGCATTGCCACTTTATATAAGCACGGGTACGGGAAAAAGGAGTGAAATTGAAAGTTTAGCAGATAATAATAGCTTATCGGGGAATTAATTGATTCAGAGACGATCAAAGATTCGAAACTCATCTGTTTTTTTGGCAATTATTGCAAATACTAAGTATAATTCTAAACCTCTTAATTCTGGTAGCACTCCATGTTTTCTGAGATTGCTCTGCTATCAGCAGAGAAATCTTTAGCATTGCTAGGCGCCGGTAGAACTCGAATCTGGGACCCTTTGCCCAATTAGCTATCGCGTAATTCACTAAATCATAGTCGCCTGCTAATCTAGATATAAACGTTTTGATGTAGTAATATGAGGACAGCTGTAACGAAAGAAAATATGAATTTATGCAGCTCACAAATCGAAACATCTCATCTGACAAGGAGTTCTGGATTGATTAAAAAACAGAAATAAGGCCCTTACAAGATCTTCTTATAAAATAAGGTCACATGTTTGCAGACCTTATAAATAGAGATCAAGATCAATGAGAGGATGAGGCCCAAACTAGAAACTCTCAATTGTATGTTTCTTGTGAAGTAAGGACCGTATCTAAGCTTCTTACTGGAGGCTATGGGCTAGGTTACCATTCAACGTGATTGTGTCTACTATTGAACACGTTCAACTCGGCGCTCTGTTACGAAGAGAGTTTTCTCATTTAGCATCTAGTTCATCATGTAGTTTTCTCTTAAAGTTTTCATGTAAACCACCGGTATGGATTCTCAAGGCACTGCAATTAACAAAATCAACTTTAAGTGTATCTCTTTTCTATTGGGTCATCCCATAAATAATGCGGTTTTTCCAAATGAATGAACTAAAGGCCGGAGGGGGGGGGGGAATAAACTCTCTGCATCACTTGCTATAAAAGTAAAATAGTAAATTCATCTTATCTTTATTCTTAGTGCAAGTTTTGAAGAGTGTAGTGCAGTCCTAATGGCAGTTTTTTCAACGAATTAATGGAAGTGATAAAAGAGCACATCCGGGATTGTTTGATTTATGAGTTAAATAAAGACAACAATGCGATTGAAAGTGCAGAAAAGTTGATGCAGTGTATGAAGAAGGTACAATATGCATGGGTCAATGTCAAACGTACTCCTCTTGCTTGCTATCATATTTCAGGAATGAACCAGTTTTGGACCGAATAATGACTGGTGACATAAAGTGGATCCTTTACAAAACTGTCAAGCGCAGAAGACAATGGGTAAGCAAAGAAGACACCTCGGAACTGCAGGCTATAGCCACGTAAGGTGTTGTTGTGATTTTGGTGGGATATAAAGGATTTAGTCCATTATAAGCTGTTAAACCAAAATCAGACGATAACGAAGGAGATCTACTGCGAACAGCTTGAGTGGCTTAAATCACCGCTACAGGAAAAATGACCATCTTTGCTTTCAAGACGAAAGGTATTCCTTCATCAAGACAACGCTAGGGTACATACAGCAAGGATGACGTTACTGAAGCTGGAGGAGTTTAAATGGGAAACGATGCCGCATCCACCCTATTCACCGGACATTGCACTATCGAATTATCACTTGTTCCGCAGTCTACAAAATATGAATTCTATAGAGGATGGAAAAACTATGAATTCCATAGAGGATGTCGGATGAACGGTATTTGAGGAATACTTTTGGTCACGGGCAAGTGAATTTTGGAAGAGAGGCATTCAAAGAATGATGGAGAATATATCTTAGACTAATAAAAGTGTTATGTATCTTAATTTTGTAAAATAGAAGAAGTTTAAAAAAAACACATTATTGATGGGATGACCGAATGCTATCGCTTACGAAAAATTGCTTCATGTCCTTGGATGTCATTTTTAGAAATAATTAAATGCATTAGAATTTTATAAGTTTTCTTTTGTAAGAAAACAACAACCCTAGGAGGTGTCGACATGCATAGTGAGTAGTTAAAGCTTTGAATATTCCTGCCGCATTTATAAACAGAAGTTTTTGTTTTTTTCTAAAAAATCTAATGTGTCGTATGAAAAGTAGGAAGAAAATTCCATGTTAGAATTTTTATGTTTTACTCTCCTTTTTTATAGTCAAGTAACAGTCGAGGGAGATATTGTTTAGATCGAGACGCTGCCACGTGCTTTTTTAGATAGGTGCTTCATCACACTGATCCCTTTTCCCGATTTCACCTCTATGGTATTCCAAGAATTTTCGCCATGTGCTGCGTAGCGCATTTATTCAGCAACTGCTGAATATTTTATCTTAATGAAGTTACAAGATTCCTCCCATTTTGCGAAGGCAACAGTTTACATCGTCTTTTCACTTCAGATCGAACATCGAAGTTCCGCAAATCACTCAGTACAAGAATCTCATTCCATTAATAGAACACAACCATCGTGGCCAGTTCATTTTATTCCGTTAAACAAGAAAAGAATTCATTAGAACGAAAGCATCTCACATTAATTCCAATCCTTCTCAGGGAAACTGAACTATGCAAATTTATTCCGTTGGCACTGGATTTCCGGTGCTTTAACTTGTTTAATATTAGTACAGTGCGCTTTGAGATTCCATAAGTCTTTTTCTTTGCAACTGCCTTTGAATTGCAGTTAAAGTTAACGAAGTTACAAAATTCATTGGATGGAATCGGGCCATCCGCAGACTGAAGGGTCCACATCCCGGCAGGGCGGCAGGGTTAAAATTCCAGCACTTTTGACTCTCTGAGTCAGCTAAAATCCATCAGCAGCACCCTTGAAATTGACCTTATTTCAACGATTGAGTGTTGACATGACTATCAGTGATTGTTTGTCTTTGAACCAATGGTGTTGGCTTTATGAGATCAATAATTGAGGCTAGCAGGGCACCACTTGTCCTTTGCCGTTTATTGATTAGACTTTTTACATTCATTGTTTTCCGCATTGATCAGAAACACTTAAAAATGCTCATATTTTTCTTTGATAGGACTGCCAGAAAAATAGTTGATAGAAGGGTGTTAAAATCTGTGTTTAGATACTGAGGGAATGTACTCTTTCCCCGTGATGTACCCCCCAAAAAGGGATATAAGAAAAAATGAGAAATGCTATTAGAAACCAATAAATTCTAATTTTTTTATTATTATAGAAAACAAAGCCAAAGGTAAATGAAGTAAAAAAATTTTTTTAAGTGAAATGACTTAACTGGAGTTTACTTGATCAACAGTGAACTAAAAGCCAAGAAATCGTTTTTTGTGCTACAATTTATTTGTAGAGAGAAATAGAAGCTACAGGAGCCTCTAATCACGTTGACTATCTAGGATCATTTGTATTTAAAGCCCTTTTGGAAGGCCCACGTAAGTTTAAGACTCTTTATGGAGCCTATCAATAAATCTTACACTAAAAATATCATTTGGCGAAATAAATACCATATCAACCTTCTTTGGCAGGATAGTAGTTCACAGTGAAAGAGAATGTGTTTCCGTCATCTTGTCATCCTCTAACTAGAATCGGTAGGTATCATCCTCAGCTGTGGCCATCTTTAAGGTGGAATGCTAGAAGGCAATATGTTATTAAGGCATTTTACAACAGTGACAATGCCATCTGCTTAACTCTGTACTTCGTACAGCCACATTCAAATAATTTGTGAAGAAGTTCATCGACAAGCAGTTATCAAAAGAAAAGAAACAGAACATCGTCTTGTGACCAACCTCGTGATGGCTTTGAGGTCTCTGATTTTCGTTGTCATTGTCCGGCTTGAGAGCATAATTTTGATCCAAAGTATCGTTAAGAATTCTATATTTTCTCTTGTGGTTTCTCACTTTATGGTTTCGAATTAGCTCTTTAACAGCTTTTACTTGTACTTCCATCGTCTTTTATATCCTAGAGATCATGCAGGGCGATTAATGTGGATTTTCCTGCCTGGTATGACTACTGAAGTCCATATTTCTTAGGTTGGGGTATTAACCATCCTCCCCGTTTAGGTACAAGCGCCACATTAGTATTCTCCCCAATTTTATGGATCGTTCAAAGGTATAGCTGGCTCTAAATATTTTTTTATCAATACCTTATATTAGAAGGGCTAACGCCAGGAGGCTTTGAATGAGATAATGACCGACATAACCGTTTTTCAGTGAGTATGCGACCTGAGAGACTTTTAATTCGAATAGATAGACGATAGTTATCTCTTTACTTCTGTATAGGTTTCACTTTGATTGTTATTATCATAAAATTTAAACCAGAAAAATGTGTCTCCAATAGGAGCTTTAGTTTTTTCTTTCTACTGCTAGTGAAGCTATGGTCGACTTTTTAAAGATATCCTTTGGCAGCACTCCCTGGAGACAAACAATAGTGTTTTACACGGGTGGGGGAAATATAATTCAGAAACTCTGGTACTCGGGCTGTGTCGGACTCTCAACTCTTGGACTACCGACTAAAATTCCTCTTTTCGGCCTCCGAAAACACCAGCCCAGAGCAATTGACCATATTACTTCGGCCTGAACCGTTATACTTAGCCACTCACTGGTGCACCTCTAGCGGCCTCTTGGTGCTTTGTGCGTAGAGTATCCTCCACGAACATGGCTACTAGTTCCCAGTGGCCCTCGCTTTCTAACATGAGACCCATAATCCTGTCTGGTGATAACCGGCTTCGGTTGCAGACACAGAGAGTGTGCTCGGCATTGTGCCTTCATTTCCGCAGTACGGGCACTCCGGTGAGTCGGCTCTATTAACTTTAAGTAGTTGAGAGTAGAGATAGTAGCTCACTTCGCCGTACTTCCTGTCGATACACGATCCGATTTGTGATAGCAATCTCACAGTCCACTGTCCTTTTTTCCCACTATCACACCTCTTGCCATCTACTCAAGGTGTAGGATCTTTTTTTCCCGATGGATTTTGTAATATAGATAGCTTTCCTTTTTGCCGTAATTACCATTCACAATTCACTTTCTTCATCGCCTCGTTGAGCTTAAACTGTGCGGTCCGCACAACGCGGTACAGCAACGTCCTCCAGGCACGTCTCCAACTAGAGCTTTCCCATGTTAGTTCTTAGCTTACCCCAGCTTCTTGGTCTAGTAGAGTTTGACATGGTAGTTCGGTTCGTCTTTGTTCTAGGTCGAGATGAGCTATAAGTTCGGTCGTAACTCTGAGCCGAGTTCCTCGAAACTTAGTTTGATGTGTCCACGATAGGATTCCCAGTTAGTGTATTAGGGAACTCTTATTTCTATTATGTTGAATTTTGCGTTTGTGATCCAACTTTTTTTCTTTTTAGACGTGCCAGTTATTATTATTAGTATATTCGTCAGGGTGGGGCTACATAAGGTAAGAACTACGTTAAATGTGGGTTCGTTACTAATACTAACTATTTCCCAATTATGTTTTAATATATTGTCTGATAGGTGTTCACCCCCATTTTAGTGTCACTACTCCCATAGAGGATGGTGGTTATTTAAGTTACATCCCAATATAAGCTTTTAATTTTTGTGCCTGTAGGTAGATAGTTGATACAGGGCGCCAGGAAAGTGAGTCCCACATGTCTACACCTGGCTGACAGGACCAGGATTAGGGTAGCAAATAATTTCCTTGATGTGAGTTATAGAACGGAAAGTAAGTCAATTTTATTTCTATATAGAAGGGCTAAGGTGCACACCTATTTTCATAGATCAACTTACTCTGATTCAGCCAAGCCTTTGATATGCCTTGAAGAACCCATGGTTTTTGTACGAGAAGCACGTCTATTCCTTCTTTGACAAATCTTTAAGAACAACAAATGCTGCTTTGCGTGATGATTTATTTGAAAAGACCTGATGTGGCGCCTTACAGCAGTTCTGGATGGTATTTGGATGAGCCATCAGGGTTGGTTTGTTTGCCAGGTACTTAACCCTTTTGACGACCTATCTCTTCATTCTTTTTTGCGCTCCCATTTCGGAGTGGGTTTCGGTGTGACAAGTTACTATATTGCTCCTGCTTGCCAGTTTTTGTGGGATTTCATAATTACCATCACTGGTATTGTCGATGGTGAAGGAAGCATGTGGTACCGCGCCAGATTGTCCCGAAATTCTAGGAATCGCTCTCGAATTTTTTGGGATTGGTGGCCTGATCGATCTTTTACTTGTCTTAACCCAATTATCTTCTTTTGGCAAACTTCTCTTCAGTCTCAATTTTACAAGAAAGACATATTTCTTAAAATTGTCGGCCGAAAAGCAGTCAGGTGAGAGGACCAAGTGAGAAGCCTTCGCTCTCATTTAATTATTTTTTAATTATCCCCCACATTGGCTCCATGACATCCTTGTCCTGGACATTTATGTAATCCTAGATGGTTTTTGTAGAGATGTTCTGGCTGTTGGGGAAGTGTCTGGGTAGAATCGTATATATATATAATATTTTCATTCTCTACTCTCTTAAGAGTGGCTTCATCTCAAGACTTTAAGCTACTAGTACTAGCATTTTTGAGTTTGATTATTATTCAGCGCCGAGTAAGCTCTTTAGAGCCCCTTGGGGATACTGTTGTGTCCAAGTCTGATCGGGAACTAAAGTGCATCGAAAGTAGGTATCAGTATAGGCCACTGGTGGTCGCGGGGGTCATTCCGATTGACCTTCAAGACGGGGAGCGGAAGTTCGTCCACCAGAACAAACTTGTACTGGGGAAGAAGGAGGCTGCAGCGGAGGGAAGATCCCGCGCCTTAAAGGCGTGGCAAGAGAGGTGGGAAGGGGAGTCGCGGGGTCGGTGGACAGCGCGGCTCATACCGCAGCTGGATGGCTGGCTGAACCGTCGGCATGGTGAGGTAAATTACTACCTCACGCAAATGCTGACGGGACACGGGCACTTTCGGGCCTTCCTCCACAGGATGGGAAAGGTACCGGATGCTGCCTGTGCCTACTTCGACTCCTCTTCGGACTCCGCCCTCCACACATTCTTCGAATGTGAAGGATGGTGGGCGTAGAGGAGGGTAGTGGAGGAAATCCACGGTGGCATAACCCCGGAAAATATTGTCGGGGTTATACTACAGGGTGAGGAGGAGCGGGCGAGGGTCGCCTCCTTTGTGGAGGCGGTCCTCAAGCAGAAGGAGAGGGACGCCGGCCTTGTGCGCCTGACGGGGGCGTAGGGTTGGCGTTCCTCTGGGGTGGGGAGGGGCGCTGACCTGCCGTGCGGGA
>QYTT01085571.1:11049-21341 GCA_006980735.1 Dasypogon diadema | reverse complement strand
AAACGGATTCTCTTTTCATAAGTTTCAAACTCTCTTCAAGAAACAGTAACCTAAATATTACTACCAATTTCATCATAAACTTCAGATTTCAAATGCCAAACTCCATAATGCAATCAAAAGTATTTTCAATATATATGAAATTTTCTGGGTTTCTTTTGCAACTCCATCAGTTTTCCGCAAATGTGCGGTCCGATCTATTGCCATCGATGGGGCATCAAAATGTAGGGTTCTTTCTTCCTTGACTTATCACTTAGGGCGAAAATTTGTTGAATTGTAAAACACGACATGTACTTGATAAATCGATTTCCACAACCCCTAGGCAAGAAATGGATCAAAGTGCCCCCTTTTCCTTGATTTTCGTTCACATCGTCCTGAGAACGGCTGCTAAACTAATTTTCGTTTCTTAACTTTTTGAGTCGTCATAGCCAAGGGGAACACCGTAGATAAATTATTTTCGTCACGTATATTCGGGCCATCATGTTGAAAGGAATTCAAAAGAATGTGATGGACCATTTGCATACAATGTTCTGTCAGTTACAAAATTCAAAACACACAAAAAGTTTTAAATTTGGGGGAGTGACATACACTTTGGGGGCAATTAACTAAAATTTAAATAGCTTAGTTTATTGTAATCTGGAGTCCCTCGTTGTTTTGGTTCATAACATCACATCATTACTTTTCTCTGTTTCTCGAAATTTGAACTACTTTCCTTTAAGAAAAATTTTTTGTCGCGCAAAAAAATATGCGTGACTCTTCCCTTTTTTCGTAATATATAAGATTTTCGTGCCGACTTCAAATATTTCTTTATGATATCAAAATATAACTATGAGTAATTATTGTAAAATATAAACATGAAATTATTTTATGTTTTTTATGACATTGAAAATGTGAAGTAGTTTACATATATATATATATACGGGCAATGTGATTAACGTGGGCATTTTGCAAAATGACCGGGCATTGTGTAGAATGCCCGTTCGAAAAGACATTGTGCAAAATGCCCGTAACAAGTTTCGGGCAATCTATAAAATGTCCGGTCATTATACAGAATGCCCAGAGGGTGGTGGTCAATGTATTAAAACGTAAACGATATTCACATTTGCCTTTTACGAAATGCTCTTAAAAAATATATACTCCTTTTAACGGTAAAGAATACATATGTATTTCAAACTTGGCTCATGTCAAGATAATAAAGTCTCCTAAAGAGCCACAGAAATCCAAGTAATACAGATTTATCTTGCAGAGAGAGCATTCATTATTGAACATTATTTTGTGTTCCATAATATGGTTACACGTTGCCGGCTATGCGTACAAATGCACGCTGGTCACTTTCAGCACTTACTTACATATTATACTGAACTTATACGAAAGTTACATAAAGCCAATATCGAGAAAAATAGAGGAAACTGTCCCAAAATGTACTGCTCTCACAAAATAATGCGACTGTACACGCTGTTACTATTTCAAACGTTTCTGTTAAGGAATGCGGCTTCGAGGGATTGGATCATCCCCTTCACTGTCTGCACTTTGTCGCAAGTGACCAAAATCAAGTTTGCGGAAAGGAAAAATGTTTCTTTTCTTTATATTGTATTGGAAGAAAATCATGGAGAAAATAAAGTGGTAAATTATAAAACTTCTTTGCCAGACTGGTTCTTGATTACGCGTCCCAGGTTTGGAACACATTCTATACAGTCCACATCAACCGTATCGAATCTGTCCAAGTTAGACAGTCTAACGCAATTTAATTCGATTTGCGCTTCGAGATCTCCCTTGGAATGACCCATTAATCCTTCCGCGCTATCGTGACCAACTGAATCTCGTCGGCTTTATTTATTTTTTTTTTTTGGAGAAGTGTTGGGAGATTGCCGATATAGTCTTCATCCACCAGCTCTTGAGCTGTAATGTTGACTCTCCGGGGCTCCGGAATAGGATATCTTTCAGGTCAGACGATCGTGGTCTTAGGGGTGTTACCCTTTTGCATATCACTTTCTTTAGAACTAACTATGGTAAGAATGAGCCTGTCAACCCCATGTGCACGGTTGTTAATCATGTTGGGATCCATTTTGACCTTAACGTGTCTAAGACTGTACTAAAGAACCGTCTTTGTCTTGTTGTGTGATCCTCGGGTGTGCCCTAGGTTACTAATTCTCAATCCTCTGACGTATTTTACTCTGCTAAGGACCACTTATTTTAATTATCATCTTTTTTTGTCTATTTGTCTGGTTAGCCCTGTTGAATGTTGGTGTGTGAGCCTATTCTTAGGTAAATGATTCTTGACTTATTGTTAAGAAGTTCGCCTTCTGAACTTGAAGGGAAACTCATTTCTAATTCACTAACAACCCTATGGTCTTTTTAACTAGTTTAACCTTACTAACTATTACTTTTTTTGTCGGGGAGCCTAATCGTAATGCAATTCGTTGAAATAGGTGAACTCTCATTGCGGAGATGGGTAAATGTTTCTCGGCTCCATGCTGAGAAGGGCGCCTTCTGGGCTAGAAGGGAAGTTCATTATTATAATAATTATTAAAATAAAGTGGCAAATTCGACTCTTACTAAACCAAGCTATAATGGACTAGAAGCAAAGGAATTGAAGACACCTTGAGTCTACTAACACAATATTAATTTTTGGTATGGTTTAGAAGTTCATGGATTTGCTGATTAATTAAAATAATTAAAAAGCGTTCTCATGATCTCAGGCTGATATACATTTTCTGTCGGAATCACTCTAACACAACAAGAGGATGATTCCCTCGCTATTACTATTTTCTGGCTGGAAACATATCCAACAAGGACTTCACACGTCAACTATTGATTTTTGCTATATAAAATACAAACAACTCCAATTTGGACAAAGGGTCGACATAAATTTGGAGAATGTCCTGACGCCGGAAGCCGAATCCTTGCATCATAAAATATTATATAATATGTTGCCTACCTGGGTAAATCAAAGAAGGAATTGCACTGGCTGCAATGAACACATTTGTTTTCACTTGAATTCCTAAATACTTAAAACATTTATCTAAGGGCGCACTCTGAACTAATTAATGGTATTCAGTAAATGCAAGGATACACAAGGTGTGCTGTAATTTTCCTACGTGATTCACTTTGCACAATTTCAGTCACTTTCTGAATAACGGTAATGAAATTGAATACTTGTGTACATTTACCAAAGCTTAAGGGATAACAAGCAACAAATGCTGAATTCCTAGTCCCCACTATTGCACATTCCAGGACACGGCAGAACTTTCATAAAACCATTTCCGGAAGAAATGGTATCTGTACGAAGCAAATAAAATTTCATAACTTAACCAATTGTAGCACAGGAACACCTGTACAAGAGCGAAGGTGAATTTAAAGGTGTTCATAATAAATTGAATTTTCTTGTAAAGAGGATGAGACAAATAAAAGCCTCGTTGTATCGATTCATCAAACGTGCGCTAGTAAAAATTGATGGCATTTTCAGCCCGGAGCGACTGTAAAGCTTTCTAAAAAAATTGGTGTCTGAAATTGTATAAACGATACATCCTCGCTGCGCAGAAGTTTTCCTAAGGAGCAAGCTTCGAAGCTCTTAAGGAAACTTCTCTTACTTTCCATTTTACTTTGATTTTGTTAAAGTGACTGGAAAAATCTTTGAGAACTTTAAGGCAATGCAATGTGCTCAAAAGGCTTTGACTGTAGTTTGATGCCATTTGAATGGGTATTTATTTCAAACTGGAGGATCAATTGAAAAATGTAACTATTTGTAAAATGAATCCAATAAAATAAAGTGCGCTGAGCAGTTTTCAAGTAGTATTATTTCCATAATTTTATGCAACTTTGAAATTGAAATTTAAAGACAACCGAATAGTTAAACTGAGAAAAGATAAACTTCTGTACTATATTCATAAAAATACCCCCTATTCCCTTCTCTTGGAGTGATCCACCACTTACAAGAGCTTTTGTGAAACCCTTCGGTTACGGGTTCCAGGATACCACCTCTACACACAGACAGATCGATAGAATCTCTATCCCGCCATCGTTTGTACCCTACCCACTTGTCACTCAACCGTTACCTGGCACACCTTAGCCCACCAGACTAGCACAGAAAAATGTCAGAATAAATCTGATTGCCATTGTATATATCCAAAGTGTTGATCTCCACGAGATGTCCCAATTTAGTCCACACAGTCTTCTACATTGATGCAACAAAGCCTTCACTTTTGTGAAGTTTTCTTCAACATGGAATCATCATGTCCCAATGGGAAATGAAGCGCTTCAAACGCCATCCTCAAGCGCTTCTTAAGAAGCAGCAAGCGCTGCCCCAGCCTTTCCATCGTTGTTTCTTTTTTACATTGCATATCATCTTCAAGAGGCTCATCTTCAAGAAGCGCTATCGATGATTGATGACTATTATCGACTGATGTCACTGATCAACAATAGTCTTGCCATACGAACTCTGGGTAGGTAATCATGTTTTGACTACCTACCTTTATTATGAAATTGCACTTATTTTCTTTCAATCACTCTGAGTTTTCTTGAGATAAAGTCAAGTTTATTTTTTAATTAGTGAGTGAGTGAATTGACTTTCAAAAAACAAAGGTGAAATTTTACGGATCTTATTTTTAAGTGTTATCGCTAGTATCTTGGTTCTTCGGTGGCTCACCAAGACAAAGCTTGGGCCCCACATATTTGTCGCGTAACATGTGTGAAAAATTTAACCGATTGGGAAGAAAGAATCACCTCATATGCCCTTTGCTATTCCCATGATTTGGATTGCGCCTAGAGATCATGTTTCGGATTAGTATTGACGATCCACAACCCTTCACTTCAAGCCAATTTAATGTTAATGACGATGACGCAATTTGTTAAAAATGCAGGCAGGACTCTTAGGGTCTCACTTGAAGGGTTGGAATTTACTACATCATAAAACTAAAATATGCCATTTTCGAAATGGTGATGGATAATTTAAAAGTTTTTAAGATGGGGATTTGATATATTGTAATGATATAAATTCAGTTGTAAAGATTTTGAAAATCCGATTTGAACCCTTACAGTGGCGATTGTTTATCGACTCCTTTAAAACGAGATGAAAAGCAATTTTACTCCTTCTGTTCCTCTAGCACACGCTACTAATATGAAATAAACTTATGAAAACATGAAACTAGTAAACATTTTAAAACTTTAACCAAATGAAGTTGGTTAAAATTGATTTTCTGAAACACTTATTAGGACCGAGAAATGCAAATTTCAATGATGATAAATTTTTGAAGCATTTGTTTTAAAGAATCTAAATTATTGACAGGAAAAAATTATTAAAAAACATTATTAAAAAATGTAAAAACATGCAAAAATTAAGCGAGATTTTCCTTACCAGTTTTAAAGATTACACTGAAAAATATTTTATTGTTGGGCAAAGCTTACAAAGATCAGAAATTTCAAACTCAGCGCTGTTATCCCGTTTTCTGTACATTTGAGAAAATAAATATAAAATCGTATAAATATGTTTTTCATTTGCTAATCCTACCTAGGAATCCTTTTGAAAATGTTGATCCTTCAAGGGGTATTTAAGAGTTTTAACAAAGCAGTACATTCCTCAACAAAGTTCACTATCTTCACGGTAATATTTTCATTGTTTGAAATATGCTCAGTATTTAAACTTTTAGTTTCATTATTGTCTTGAGATACGTTTAGCACAATTTTGATAGACTACTTTCTTGGACACTAGCAGGAGTATTTCGAGTAGCACTTGCTTCCCACTATTATTAAAATGCTAAAAAATATATCTGCAAGAAAATCACTTGTAATTTAGCAATACCGAACAATTTCTTCCATTATTGCGGCGCAGAACATTTTTACCAAATAAGTTCGTATTATACTGAACGTGCTTCTCCCGATCAATTCTCAAAATTTCAAGGATTTAGAGAAATATACAAATTCGTTTTTGTTAATCCCACAAAGCATTTTAGTCAGACCTAAAACCAAATTTTGTTGCTTTTTCATTTCGTAGGAAATAGGAAAATATCTTAAACTTAACGAAAAACTTTGTTAAATTTGAAATATTGAACAAATTTATTGAAGCTGCTTTCGTCAATTCCATAAAATATTTTAGTTATCTTGAGGAACAGGTTAAGTCAATTTCTACAATTTTTTTTCGTCAAACGAACAACAGCATTGTTGTTTTCATGCAGTGGTGATTTCGTACAATTAATAGAAATTTTTCCTGGATCAGTAGAAATTGACTAGATTTTACAAAAATCACGCTTCCGTTAAAATAAGGGAGTTCGCTTCTTGATTTAATGAAGTGGACTTTTCTGCGTGTAGAACTATCAAGACAGTCATTTTGACTGGTAGCCTCTCATAATTTTTACATCCAACGTATTATTTCTACCTCTGCTTTAAGAACATTGGTAATTCTATTGTGAATATTCTGTGCCCAATATTTTACTTCAGTGCTTTTTTCTTATAGAGTGATTTACGAAGAGCACTTTGTATTCACTTACTTCTCATTTACTTTACTTACATTTAGATTAATTTTCATTAGTTAATGAGTTTACTAGTTAAAAATATCCACTTAAAATTATATAATGGATTTATACATGGTGTGGAACTCTGATTTTGTACAAAAGAAACCCGGAACTCATAACGTTGAGTCAAACAGAATAAAAAGGCATCATTATTTTTATTTATTTAATTGTACTATCTTCATCCTGCTCAGATAGCCTTGGAAATGTTTTAAGGATATATATATATAGGAACTAAAGTGTTCTCATTCTTATCTAGCACCACTACACCTTGGTATTAACTTTGTAACTGAAAAATTCTTTATAAGCTTCAATCTCACAACATAGCTCACGGGGTAAAGAAGAAATAAGCCACACGTCTTCCTTCGCAAATAAAAGCCTACAAGACGGAAAGTAAACGAAAGCCTGACAAGAATTTATGAAATTCACTTCCTCAATAAAATCCAGTTGCTAGAGGCGGTATTACAGTTTGCAGAGTACCAAGTCAATTCTTGAACGTACTGAAAGAAAAAAAACGTAATAAAACATGTTGATCTCGTATGCAGATTTCAGCTTAAATAGCTCCTTGATGTGGATGACATATTTAACTATTCTCATGTGAACGAAGACGAAATTAAGAGACTAAGATTAATGGCAACGGAAAGATGAGGAGACCACCCGTATTCCGATTCGTCTTAAGATGCCTCTTAGGGTACGTGTAACAAATTTATCGGGAATGATGTAGAGCACCACAGGCGCTGGAACACGATAGATGAAGGAACTCTGCCTCTTCCCAAAGGGAATTAGACCTTGTAGTGTTCACTGACATGCTTTTGCTTTTGGTAAGTAATTAGAGAAAATTACTCTTTTGACATTTACTTAGATGTCTTATAACCAGCTAAATTTGTATCCTTGTGTCTTCTATGTTTTCATAGAATATGTAATTTTCTTTGTATGGAGCACAAAGATTACTCTAAAATCAAGCACAAGATAAATTTGATTTTAACTCCTTCAATTTTTCCCCATTTCACAATAATTATTAAACAATTCATTTTTGCGTGAGTAAGACGACAATAATGTAACAATCGTTAATATCTCAATAAACGTTTAGTATTACATTCGTAATAAATTAGATCCATACCCACAATCTAGATAAATGTGAAAAAAGTGGTAGAAGCAAGAATCGTACTATACGCTGGCAGTATTTTAATTCTGAAATTTGTAGTAGTGACTTCTGTTAATTTGAATGTATAGAGACTCTGCTATTCCCCAGTACGAAATGTGTTCATTACTTTATTAATGACATAATGAACATACGAACTCTACTATACATTCAAAACATCGGGATATCATTGGAAATTCATTGATGGAAATGTAAGGATAAAAATAAGGTTTCATGTAAGTATTGAATTTGTATTGCCAGTCTACTTCGTTCAAAATTAAGAAACTTAAGAAACAAACACGATGAACCAGAAAATGTAAATTTCTCTAGTACAATACCTTCTGCATGACCTTGTCACCAATAGACTGGTATCTTACCCCCTGCATTACTAAATCATTGATACTAGCGACTTCTGTTATTCTTCGATGAAATTATTCATTACCTAATTGTGTCTGTTCTGCTTAGGATTGTAGGCTATGCACACACACAATTGCATAATCAACTTTATCCGAGTAGAATCACAACATAAAATTATTCATTACCGCGTTCATCAATTGTTTGATTTGTTGGTGTGGCCTTTTTCGTCGTAGTTTTCATATAGCTGAAATAAAAAAATCGGGAATTGATAGCACTGATGCCCAGTTTTTACACTCATACCATTCTTCTACTATTTAAAGCGAAAGATGCTTCATGGAGCACGATTCCCGTTTCAGAAATTCAGGGAAACTGCCATCCCTGGAGTAAGGGTGATCTATAAAAATTGCCTGTATCTTTTGTGTGTCCTGTCCACATGGGAACAGTAAATTGATCCTTATTCCAAAGGCATGTCAACGCAGTGATGTAAATGCAAAAAACTTTAAACCGATAAGCCTTACATTACTCCTTCTGAAAATTCTCGAAAGAATTCTTCACGTGTCACTTGATGAAAGACTTAAGGGGAAAATATTTCTAAAATGCAGCATACCTACAACAAGGGCAGATCGGTCAAAAGTGCATTGCATGATGTCATTATGTGCCATTGTGTGTACTTGACACCTGGGGGAGGGGGTTTGCGGAGATATTTTCTAGGCAAATATTTTTATGTACAATTGATGATTACTTTGAATAGAGACTATATATCGATACTTGAAAATCAAAATGTTATAACCGAGAGAGGTGAAATGTAAAAAAGAGAGAGAGAAAAAGCTTTATAATCTGCGATTCATTTTGCTAAAATTAGGGCTTGCATAAATAAATAATGTCACATTCATTTTATTGTACTTGAGAAAAGCCATTTAATAATTTTTTTCAAAGCAGTCATTCAAACTGATGTCGCTTATAACATTTTGATTTTCAAGCTAATTGAAATTACTAATGATTTGGGTCCCATATATTTAAAGGATAATATTCGGTTCCTGCCCTCATATCGCACACAGAGGCTCCTTGTACCAAAGTTTCGTACATACGTACTTTTTTCGTTCACGGTGGCAGAATTTGGAATTCTCTCCCCTTAGGGAGAGTCGTTGCTTCGAAAATTTCAAGCTGGAGCCACTAAAATATTTTGGTTCTCTACCGTGATAATTCCCTCCTTTTTACTTTTTTTCCCAATGCATGATCTCTTTCTCTGTTATCTTTTTTTTTCTTTGCTATTATATTTCTTTTCTTTTTTTAATAACTCTCTGTTATTTTATTTTTTCTTCCTGTGCTCATATTTCTATTAAATTTTTGTTTATAGTCTTTAATATAAAATTTAATTTGAGCTTATATATATATATATTTTTTTTGTTTTTTTTGGGATGTTTTCAATCAAGATATTGATACCAAAACTGCTTCAAAATATAATTCTCTCCTTTAAACTCAAAATATGGAACTGAACTAAAATTTCTTCCATGAAATATAAGGGAAAAAATTAGCTAGATGTATTGTTTTGTATATTTATCCTTTGCATCCTCAAAAATTTATTCGACATTTTCAGGCAGGTCAGAAGGAATTTCGATTTTGCTGAGTTAAAGTATTTTTTGAACGATTTTAGTAATTTATATTACGTACTAAATTTTTTAAATATATATATATATGTATATATATATAATTGACGTAATTAAATGCTTTTATCGATTTTACGTAAAATGTGTGCGTGATAAATAGGTTTTTATCCACTGTGCAAAAAATGTTTGAAATTTTAAATCTCACAATCCGTCCATTTATATTAAACGTTAGTGATTGCAACTCTTATTTACAAATTGTGACATTTGTTTTTTCGTTCTGAATACTTGTCCATTATTTGTTTATAATATGCATATTATGTGTTTATTTGTTATTTCGAATACTCGTCAAGTATGTGTTATGTGTTTGCAATTCAAAGCCTTTATACAAAACGAACTTGTTTAAAAATAACGTGGGCATTATTAATGTCTTAATTTTGTACTTCAGTGTTTGTCCCCTTTTTTGCTGAATAAAAAATGTAAAGTCTGAGAGTATAAAGAGGAATATAAAAGTACGAAAAACGTTCTTTTTCAGATCTTTAAGCCATCTGTACGACTTTCGACAATTACAGCTTTTTCGAGAACTGCAACAAGCATACTGTATTAGGATTATTTTTGCGTACTTTTTGCTATTTATTTTATATCTTTATCTGTATTTTTTGTGCTAGCTATTATATATCTTTTTATATA
>QYTT01085570.1:22122-76646 GCA_006980735.1 Dasypogon diadema | reverse complement strand
AACAAAGTTCAGATTTTTCTTTTGTTACTTATCTTAAATCTTTACGTGTTGCTTCTCTCCGAAGAATTTTATTTCCTCCTCCAATTCTTGTCGAACATCCATGTGAAGATGATAACTTTGCTGGTTTTAGTCAAACTATACACATTCACACAACTTGAGATTTAGAAGGGCATAACAACAGGTGACGAAAACTCATCTATGTGTTGACAAGTGTTTCAATTAAACCAACTGATTATATCGTGGATTTCGAACCATTAATTGTCTAGTGATTATTCTATTGTCAGTAGGAAAACCTTGACCGTTCGTGGATGCTGGTGGAATATGAACTCCGATCCACTGAGCCACGGATGGCAATTACTGAACTGCTGATTAAATCATTCTATCTTTGACCAGGCCTAAAATCTAAGGTCCTAAATTAGCCTCATAATATGTATAGGGCAAATAAGAAGCTTGCAATTTCACACGGTTTCGTGGTGTGACAGGCGGACAATATGTGCTTATAGGCAGTTTTTTCTCTAACTAGGCTTCAGAGAACTACATTTATCGTACAGATTTATCCGGATACCAGTGATTGAAGCAATTCTACTGGCGAGAATTGTACTTGCACAGCCACTGACTGGGATGTTGCACAGTAAAAGTTTCATGCCAAAATTGTGGCTTATTTGCAACATTTGTTAAGTTAAAAATTCCCAATCCTTCTCTTCCCTAAAAATTTTCTTCCGCTTAAGCTGTACTATGTCCATCATAGGGTTGTTCACTATATGCTTAGGCACATCCTAAAGAAAGGGTTCTAGGTCTACGTTCGACATATTTTGCGTAAGGCACATCCCCTTACTTGGGAAGAAATTTTATTTTCAGATGTTCTTTTTCAAAAAAGAAATGATTTCCTAAATATTTCAATGTACCAAATAGTTTTGTACATGTAAAGGTCTGTACAATCATAATCACGAGAAATCGTCCGAAAATTTATACCTCTCATAGACTGTCTGCTAAAAGTTATCTAAATTTTTGTGTAAAATCTCTAACTATAGTACGGTAATTTTCTACTTGAATGAAGATGCTCACTCAAAGAATGGCTAAGTATTAAGAAAAACACATTTCCCTCTTTTCTGTAGAGTTAAAGAATGAGATTAGCGTGAAAAGGTATCAAGTAGCACTCCTCTCGGATGTCAAGTTCAACAGCATCACTGCCGATTAAAGCAAAACGGTGTTGGATGCTGTATCCAAAGAAATGAAACAGTTTTGATTACGTTGAATAATTTGAACTTGATTCTACATTTTCCCATTGTTGTGGGTTCCCGCCTCTCATCCCTCTATGCTCTTTTGGTACGGTTTTCCAAAAAAAAAAGTGAAAAGCAATGCAATGCAGCTTTATATGAGCTCTATTGGAGGAAGACGTCTTCTTGGAACAATGCGCATAGGTAAAACTCTAACACCTGTCGCCTCTTTTACGGTACGCAGAGCTGTGGAAATTTTCACATTGTAGTGTTGCACTGCAGTCAAGTGGAGGGGGGGTAGTGTTCTGCATGATGCTGGAACTTTGACTTCAACTTCTATCGGAATCGGCAATAAATTCAATGCCAATTGTATGCAAAAGTGCACCAGACAAGATTGGAGCTCAACAAGAAGGAGATTTTTATAATTAAAAATTAGCATTTGGCGAATCCGCTATTAGTGTAACTGCACATCGGTCATGTTATATTAGACTGCGATTGTAGGCCAGTCTGGCTATTCACATTGTTTTTGAAATTTTTATTGCACCTCCAGGCGGACAGGTTGAGTGACTTTAAAGGTCGCCGCGATTACTCGACTGAGAAAGCAGCTCATTATCGCCGGATCAGCAGATTTTATTAACTACTTTATTAGCAATTGCGCTAGACTGGTGAAATTTTTTTTGCGCTTGTACGGTAAAGAACAATTTTTGTGAGTCAGGTTTTTACACCCGAACAAAGGCTGATAGTATGTGAAACAAATTAGTTATCTACAGCAAAGAAACATGGCTTTTAAGAAATGTAATCGAAGACTATACATTTTGCTTTGTAGATTTACATTTCACAGCAGTCTTTAAAAAGGTACTCTAGACACATGAGCCTAATACACTTATCAGTTCCTGTTTTTTTTTGTACCACAAAATATTCGATTTCAATATTCTTTTCACAAAATTTCCGGCACTATTAATATTCCCTTACATATAGAATATAAAACGCAGTATATTATAAGATGATGGAGTACCTCAGGGATCACTGCAAGCTCGCAATTCTTTCAATAATGATCTTCTGTTTCGAACTTCTAAGATTTTATATTTCTAATATTTAGCTGGTAACCATAAGTTCTAGAATTCATTTATTTGTTAATTTTTAATTGGATTCCAATCCTTATGAGGTGGACATTAAGAGGAAACGTATAATAAGGACCTTAAAGAACAAATCTTACAATCGCATCTTTTTGAAAGGCTCAAAACGATATCAAATGCTTCTGATTTTCTTCGGAGACGTTAGCTTAGCTTTGGTGAGAGAATTACCTCTTAACACGTTGACTGCCGCAATTGTCGTGAGAGAATTCCATGTTAAAATGTCTTCGTCCTGAGAGAGCTTTTTAAATGCCGATAAACGGTGACCGGGCACGGTAGTCAACGTGTTCAAATTCATTTGTTATGAGAGACCTTTTAAATGGAGGTGACCTCCATGGCATTCAACGTATTAACAAGGGCGATATAGTGAACACCCAGAGCTTTATTCCGTGCCGACAGAAACAATGATACAGGGGTTAGTAAGAGAGAGCTTTAAAAGCTTCAGGAGGATATACGTGAGTGATTGGCAGAGAAACTATTAAGGAATGTTGCTTGTGACGGAACTTTGCGTACTTTTACGCGAAAAATTAATGAAATTAATATTATTTTGTTTCTTTTTTAATTCAAAACTTTCTTAACACAGAAATTGATTCCATTTTCATAAATTTATTGAATTAAATTGTTTTTTTTTTTTTTTTTTTTGTTATTGCTTTTCAAGTATTTTTTTGTATTGTAGTAAAAAGAAAGTTAAAGTATTTTTTTCAAATCGAACCAACTGCTAAAAGAACCATTACAAAAAAAAAGATAACAATGCACCTCTAATTTGTTCTAATTAAAATTTCTCCATGAAAATGGTTTTTAGGGCCAATTCCAATCAGTTTTCGGTGCTTTTCAACAAGAAGTCGTTTTTAGTTACTTTTCGATTTCGACCGAAAAAAAATTATTTTACAGCATCAAATCGAAAAAAGTAAAAATTTGCCTGCACGTGTTGGATTCACAACATCTCACTTGGTTTGAACCGAATAACAACATATAACGACGGCAAAATGGTCTGAATGGGTGCTGGGGATTTCTTGCTATTTTTCATTGTGACAGCAAAGTATTGTGCTGAGTACAATGGGCTGCTCGATTTCTTATTTTATGTGCCTAGACGTTTGAAATTTCCATTTATCTGTTTTAGGAAGCTTATTTGAATAGACACATTTTGCAGAGTAGTGTTTTTAAAGAAGCCCTCAGTTGAAAGCCACTAGTGTTCTCTATAACACGGCATCCGACTCGTACAAAAAACATGTTTAGTATAAATTATACGACCTACAACCTAAGAGCCGGCGAATTCCCCTTCCGTTCTTGCTTTGTCTCGTACAAGCCGACGCTCGCTTAGTCTTTTTAACGCGTATAAACTTTATAGCATAAGTTTTTAAGTTTGAGAAAAAATGCATTGTTCATTTTTTTGTTTTCGAATACAAGAGATGCCGAAATTCGTTTTCGGTTTTGGTTGAAAAGAAAAATAGATTTTCGGTGGGACTTTACATGCTAACCTGTGACTTTGATTGGAATAGGCTCTTAAAGTTTAAAACGCATCCATCTCAATTCTACTCAAAAGTGACTATGTGCAACATCTAAAGACAATTTTTTCTTAAATGAAACTGACCTCCAAAGCATTAAGGTTCAACCTCCAGAACTCTTGCTCGTCCATAGAGGCACACTTAGTAAAATCCATAAAACGATTAAGCGCTAAAAGCTGGAGTATCTGGATTGTATTTTTAGAGACAATAAATATCAACTGTTACAAGTGATTCTGCAGCGGAGAATACAGGGAAAAAGAGCGATTGGCAAGCGAGGAATCTTAAGAAGAACCTTAAATATGGATAAAAATAAAACATCACCTTTCTTCTATCTGTGGGAGCCAGGGGCAGATTATGTAATTTGATTCGGTCGTATCGACGATCGAATTTATGACGTGTTGATTTCAAAATTTTAATTGGAATTTTAAATTTACTATGCCCAGAGTTCCATCATATTCGAATTACATAAACTGGCCCCTGTATTCAATAAACTAGACATAGTTAGTTAAGGCATTATAATTAATGGAATAAAATTTAAAGTAATTTACATAATTAAAATTTCTCTATGTCTGCGGTAATTTGGAGTATAATAATGTCAAGTTTGTGAAAACAAAATTCGGAAGGAGATAAATCTTGTGCGATTTTTACTGAATAGAAGATTTAAAGTTGTTGATATCTTCATAATTCACAGATAGAAGTAAGTCCTCGATAGTATAGTGGTTAGTATCCCCGCCTGTCACGCGGGAGACCGGGGTTCGATTCCCCGTCGGGGAGGCAATTACTTTTTCCCTTTCCCCCTCTCTATAAGCTTCTTTTAGACTCCTCTTTTGCATCTTTTGCATACACCCAAAAATCTGATCTACATTAAATTCAGTTGCAAATATTTTGGATCTGTATACAACCTCTAGATGTTGTGATAACGTTGATAAAGCTGTTCAGCTAGTGATACTTCACTTTACCGTTAGAGGAGAATATTTCGATCGGACCCTTTCCATAAGAGTCTCATCCTCTAAATCTGATTGAATATCTTACAAATTCTAAATCGCCCACACATTTCACTAACACAACTTTTCTCTTTCAGGTAATGCCAGCACTGCACACCCGCTACCGTCCAGCAGAAGAAGGCTGGTCCAAACCTCACGAGGATGACCTTGTCGAAAAATTATTCACAGCAACATTTCCTGCTTTCAAATTTCCCGATCGTGAACGATTACATGTGAGTTGCGGTGTTCAGCTGTGCACAGGAAAATGTCCAAATGTAGGTAGAGATCTCATACATCACCCAAAATAAAATAGAAAATAGTTCGCTGTTAGTCAATTACACATTGCGGCCTAGTCTGGCTACAGGCTAAACAACGCATCCATTATTTATTACAGTGGCAACTCTTTAAGCGTAGATTAACATCGCATGCAATCCAAATTCACACCGTGCACACAACAATAAAACTTTCATTTTTTACGAAATTAATTAACCCCGAGTGGATGCGTTTCGTTTAACATTGAAAATTTTCTTTTGTTTCCATTTCAGGTGAACTGCAGACGTGGAGATCCATTGGTTTTACTTGGCGATAAACAGCTGGCACGAATCGAAGTTTTCAATTCACTGGCTGTGACCGCGCCACAAATTGAAATAGATCCTCTTCGTATGGATAGGAGATACAATATGAGTGGTAGGTGGACATTTGCCTTGCAGGGGGGAGGGTTGAAATGTTGTAAGGTATAGACACTTGCACTAAAAAGCACCAGAAGGATCTGTGCAGACTTGTCTGTCTGCTGTAAATAAATTGTATTTATTTAACACGATGAGTGCGGTAAAAAGCATAAGAGCTCTCGTGAGAGGATTATGTGTTAAACGCTTAATGCGGAGATAGGTAAATGGTTCTTGGCACCAGGTTGAGAAGTGCGCCCTCTGGGCTAGAAGGGAAATTCATTATTAAAATGCGCATTTGTTACTGAGAAAATTTTTAAATGTTAGTCTTCGGTAACGGACGTCGTACTTAACGTGTTAATGTAGGCTGGAATATTAATTGGCTCTAAAGAGTACAACCAAAAAAATTGTTTTACAAATTTACCAATAACTCAGTAATGGATGTACTGAATGTCGGAAAATTTACAAGTAACAAGTTCATGGTCCTAAAAAAGAGGTATTAAAGTACTGTGGACAAATTTCATTTAACTAACATCGAACTGATTTAGCACAAAAAGTGTACGCCCCCGGGTGGGCTCGAACCACCAACCTTTCGGTTAACAGCCGAACGCGCTAGCCGATTGCGCCACGGAGGCGGCTGGTGCTTTCTTACCTGCAAATACTACGCTTCTGTATTCTCTAGAAATTCAGACTATAGTATTTGTGGCCATCCATCCAATTAACTGTAAACGAACCTATCAATTATTATTATTAAACTCGTAATCAATTTCACACAAATTAAACGTTTCAGTTAAGTCTGTTTAATTGTTACCAACATTCAGTTATATAACTATCAATTTAAGGTGAGCTTACCCTTTATTTTCAGCATTAAGTTTTGTAATAGTTTCTCTGTCAAATAGCGATTAATTTTCCATTTTTAAAGAAAAAAGAAAAACTGTGTTGAAACCTCATTGCGGTTTGGATAAGAACGAAACATTTAAAACACTAAAACACGATTGATCCCAAAAATTAGCTGATAAGCTTTTCTGCAGGACTAAATAAAGCTAAACATCTTCAAATTTTCGCTCTACGGTCAAAAAATGGCAAACACTTCACAAAAAAATGCAAGAGATGAAAAATAAAAATTCATTTCTCTTAAAACAAAGGCTGAGGGGGAGTTTCGTGTGATTTAATTAAAAACTCGACTTGGATCTGAGGAGTGACTACTTCTCTCACTACCAACTTTATGTGGCTCCCTTAACAGCCTAGTCCTAGTCGTTTTCCGGCCTGAACGAAAAGCCAAAAATGTAGTTTACAAGGAGATTCTCCATATTTAAACAATTTCTTTTTCATGAATTTAATTACAGGTCTATAGACCTGTATCTAGCTTGACGATTACTTTTTAATAATTAAATTGAATTAAATACACTTATCCACATTGAAATTCTGTAGTGTGAAGCACACGGGTATTCAATTAGTTTTGAAATAAAATACGGTGTTCAAATTAGAAAACAATTGTAACCCACTCACTAAATTATCGTTTATATTTGAAAATGTCACAAAGAAAATCTCTTTCAGCTGAGGAATATCCGCCTAGAGTAAAAACCTATCACGCAGAAGGAACGCTATGCCTTTCTATCTCAAAATTAGCTTTAGCTTTCTGTATGCTGGGACTTATTTTCCTGGTCGCTATAATAGTTGCAGTGTCCTGCTTGCTACGTTCAAGATCTCATCACAGTTGTAGACCTATAAGAGCTGGAAGCACGAGCATGTTCTCAACAAGGTAAAACCAATAATATTATTTTTATTTGTGATAAAATCAATGTTTTATGTTTGTTTTATTTCACAGTAGCGAATCACATTCGCATTCCAGATTTGGAAGTAAACTTCTAATACCTTATCCCGGAGGATCTCTGCCCTATGGAAGAGTTTACTGACGTCGCAACCAAAAGCTTTCTTAGGATAAATTTCCACTCTAAAAAGACTGATATACTTTAAAGTTTAGATTTTACGTAAACGTTTTTAGTTAATTCCTAGGATTTTATTATTTATTTAGGAATTTTTTAATATATTGGAAATAGTTCTCCAATTTCTTAGAAGTTAGGCAGGTGTTTGGAGTGTCTTTCTTGAATTTGGTGAAGGTTTTTAATGTGTAAGCGTTGGCGAATTGCAGTCAGATGCTTTTACACGGGGATACAACATTTTTGTGATAAGTTAATAAATATTTGAATGAAAATAAATTTAATACCAATCAGTGAGTCCCGCAGTAAAATCAGATAGCACACTATATTACTGTCCCCTTGTATAATTGCTACTGAAATCCATTGCGATGCCATCAAGAATTTTTTTTAACTATTTCCTTCGGTATAAAAGATTCTAAGAACCAAGTCTACTTTAAGAGAAGCTAACCAGACAGATTTATGGAAGGTTATATGTTCTGGGGCGATAAATGTTGTAAAGCAACAACAAGATCAAAACAATGGAGTGCGCTATCGCTATATAATAAGAGACTTGTTATGGCCTGAGATGGGAGGTGTGAACACGACCGATCTCTGTTTTCAACAAGACAGCAAAACTATCTGTCTTTTGCGTAGCAAATCGGCTATGAAGGTAATGGCAACCATTTTCTGGGATTCTGACGAAATTTTCTTGAAAGCAAAAGAATAACTGCAAACTGATATGAAACAGTTTTGCGGAAACTACATGCAGCTTTAAAAGATAAGCGGCATAAAGAAATTCATCAGCGTGTCTTATTCCACCATGATAACGCTTCAGCTCATTCTGCACGTTTTACATGTAATATTGATATTCAATGGGAAATTTTATCATATCCTCCTTACAGTTCAGACTTAGCCCCATCCGAGTTTTTTCTTATCCCCAAATTTGAAAAAAAAAAATGTTTTTTACGCCATTTGCTGGCAGTCGGTACATGTAATATGTTTTCTAGTGCAGTGTTTAGAGTCAGAGGAGGGTCCTTCCTGATTTCTACCGGAAAGGTTTAGAAGGCTGGCGACACTTTATGGAAAAATGTTTAAATTTAAATGGAGCATATTTGGAGAAAATAAATAAAGCACTTTATTCAATTACACTGAGCTTTTAGTTACACTTCCCGGGAACTTTTTGACCGTTCCTCGTATATAGTTTTTTTTTTGCGTTACGCACCCTAGGGGGACTAGCCCTCCGTGTGCCAGACTCGCCACAAAACTCGAGTCTCCTGGCTTCCATCCCGGAACCGTCATTAGACATTACTTCATCGAAATAAGTACACTTCGATCAACAGAGCATCTTTCGTTGGCGTTCCATTCGAAACAACCGTCAAAATATCCTCCCCCTTACTTCGACTAAAACAAATACTACATTTAATATCATTTTATTGAACATCTTCCATATATTTAACACTAGAAATGTTTTATTGTGAAAACTAATAGTACTGGAATTGCGAGTTTGCAACCAACGACAAACCCATCTGCACATCTTTAAATTGCAACGAAACTTAGCGAAGGAAGAGCTGAATTACCACACTCCCGTACAGTTTAAAGCTTTAACAAAGAAATAACACGCATTCGCGCGGATCTTAACACATTCTTTGGGCGCTTTACAATAGAAAAGACATTTTTTTTAAACAAGAATTATTTACATAACGGAGTTTTTGACCTTAGCTACATGATATAAACGAGAAATATATTGCATATGCATTTGAATATCGTCCCTCTTAGAATATGACGTCATCATCTCCCTCATCAAGCAGATTTGCTTGGTGGCGCACATCAATTCCCTGAGCCAGAAGTTGCTCTTTGACTTTATCAGCCTTTGCACGTGCAATTTTCTTCTTATCTTGGATTTTCTTTAAACGATAGAACTCTTCTCGTTCCAGTTCGTCAAGCTCAGAAATGATATAGGCCAAAGTGCGATCAATTCGTGGGATAATGACTACAATAGAAAAAGGAAGTCTTTCTCAATTCAGCACAGCATTTAGGAATTGCTTACCGTGCTCAATGGCGTTAACCCTCCTGTTCGTGATTTTAATAACTTCATCTAAAGTTACGAAGGACGTTTGTAAGGATGCGAGTTCGACCAGCAATTTCACAGCGCTTTGGTAGTTCTTCTTTAGCTTGGCTAATTGCTGACCACCTCGAGCCAGACCAGCCAGCTCATAGGTGTCTGTCCCGTCTTGATAGCACTCGAAAACAGGCAAAGTTACACCGGCGACATTGTCCTTCTTCGTGCGAATCTTTATTTGCGCCTTCGTGACATTTTGCAACACTACCTGATTGAAATCACCCGTAGCAAACTTAGCTTCAGCCAGAGAAAAAGCTGCCTCTTTCATAACTTCACCCATCAGAGTTTTAGTCTATGAGAAAAAGTCAAATAAGCAAATTTCGTCCCGACTGAGACGGTGTCACTCACTTCAATTATCTTCCCTAAAATTTGCCTGAATCTCATCTGCAAAGCATCAGCCTTTTTCTTTAGTAGCCCATGACCTTTCTGTGCACCAGCCAATCGAGATTTCATTAACATTTGAGCCCTAAAAGTGAAAAACACGAAATTTTAACAAACTACCCCAATCTCGAAGGTGGATCAATAAAGCAAAAACGAAAAGCAGCAAAGTCACACAACAATTGGAAATATATAAATAATAACGTACCCTCTTGAGGGAAATATTGCAAGCCTATCTTTCCCGGACATATTTTATGCAATCCTTTACAAATTTTTGGAAGAAAATACCACGAAACTTCTACTCGCAGGTCAGCTGACAAATGTCTTATGACAAGCACCCGATACTTGCGCCACCAAATGCTTGGTATACGAAATATCAAGAACTGCCGTATCGTGCCTGTAGGTCGAGACGGTAGTTCACTTTTAAAGCAAATATGACGACCCCGTCTTTAGTTTCGTTTACCGGATTAGTATTTTGAAGTTATTAAATTAGTTTTTGAGTTTTATTGTACAAATTTCAAAAGCTTTACATAATATGATGTAAGTACTGTTGACTCATAACTGTGTTACGTACACTTTTTATGCGTAAAGTTGTCTTTCGCAAATTTATTTTAGAGAAAAAGGAATTTACTTTTAAATTAAAATGCCTGATGGGAGTTATATAACCTTAAGCTTTTCTAGGTAATTGCCTATTAACTTGTGCAATTCAAAGTGCTTCCTTCCTGCGATGTAGGATCTAGTTCGACTTTTACTTTTTTCCTAAGAAAATCTTCTTTTCGAGAAATTGTGATTCTCGTGTTTTAGCAGTTATCAAGATATTTTTATTATTTTTTTATCTCGGTTTAATTTGTGGCTCTTCGTGACGTATTGCTTACTTCAATTATGAGCAACTCTGGGAGATGTATATGTATATTTATTAACAAATTCGGCAAAAAATAATCACTATCGCTAAAAATTGTACGGCCTCAACACGGTTGATGCAAACTGCATAGAAAGGAGGCCAAACCAGACCAGCATATTCTAGGATAGGATGACAAAAGTGCAATAAAGAAGCTGAGAAATGTAGGAATCATCAAAATCCAGTACAGAGTTAGCTTTGGTAACAAAAGCATCAATGTAATTCTTCAACGAATATCGGAAATTCAACAGGCCACCCAGATCCTTAGTGCAATTAAGTTTAATCAGTGTGCCGTCAATCGTGAAGTTAAAATTCAACCAAGACCTTTTACGTTAGAAGCACATACATATGCATTTTTAATGTTTTTTAATGGGTTTCAGGGAGCTGGCCGTGCAGGCCAGAGTTGAGGCTAAAGCGAGCCTCATGCTCTAGACTGAACCAACCGGGAGATCTCTCAGGAGGCACGAGAGTATTTCTCTTGACTTGTCACTCAGCCCTAATGAGAGGCTGGTGAAAGCCAAGAGGAGCTCTTACCCTCAGGAGGCCTCACCATAATGAGAGGCAAAAATCCATGTCGAAGTCCTCCTAGAGAACTCGCTCCTGGAGTCTCCAGGCCTGGCCCAGTCGCTGATCCCCGGATGTCCCGACCCAGATGTATCGGAGGGGCTAGTTGCGGCCAGCAAGCTAGTTGTCGGCTAGCTAAGGGAACCGCCGCCTCCTCCGAATGCCCATTATCAAAAAAGGAAACGTGCCGAAAGGGAAAAAGGATAGAAGAAAAGGAAAGTGTCTCAATATTTGATCCCTTCTTAGAATAAATTAATCCAATTTCTAATAATTACCCTCTACTTGCTCTTATCCTATTAAAGACAATTTTCTTGGATTGATCCAGAAGTGCTCTCAGATGAATTTCCTAAAGAAGCTTAAGTTAGACAAGTAGTCAGGTGTGGAATAATGGAAAATTTTAATAATTTTATAGCGATTGAAGTTTTATTAAAATCCTACAGGGTCAGCATATCCACAATATGAATAAATCCAAACCTGCTCTCTTTCAGCACGTCTTTGCCTACCGTGAACAATTCAATGGCACGTGTGAGACAGTCTAATATTTATTGCATTTACTTCCATTTTCTCTGATAGCCAAAAATCCCGAAAGAATGCCGACCCTTCGCACATTATATACGTCTATTCGATGAGTATATTATTTGCGCACGTGGTTACCTATCCCCCAAAAGAAACTCGATCCTGTGTGACCCACTTCTTGGCACCATCCAACTCTGATAACAACAGTTCCAGTAGTCGTCTGCCATCTCCCCAAGTTCAAATAGGCCAACAACGAACAACCAATTCATCGGTTAATTAAATTTTAAATCGAAATCTTCATCAACAAGCGTTAATAATTTCCACCATTTAACTCTATGAAATATTCAAGAGTTCCACGAAAAACGGGACCAATCCGCTGACCTGAAAATGACAGGGATTCCTCTGGAATTAAGTTGAAAAGTCGGAAAAGTCCTTAAAAATCCGGGACTGCGGGAGACAAGATCTGATGCTCTCTCCTTTAAGAACAGCATCAGGAAACGTGTGTGTCCTTTCGCAGCAATAAAATTACATTCTCTCGTTGTGTCGATGTGTCTATAACCATATAGATTATATTATAGATGACTTGACGACTGGGGGGAGGACCTAACGTAGAGTAGAATAGTATCGGTGGCTGACGTTGTCTACATCACGTTTTCTCTGATTCCACTTCACCGTTTTCCAACAAGAAATATAGGATGCCCCGAGCGAAAAAGTAGAGCAACGACTTGGAAGGGGTGTGTGAAACAAAAATGAGGAAAATTTACTTTGCCTTTGTACATAGACGGATGAGATGAGATGTCCTTGAAAGAGGAAATCGCTCAGAAAAGTCAAACAGAAATGGGAACAGGAGGGTGTGGATGATATCAAAGGGCGTAACTACTACTGGAGGAAATCAAATATAATTTTCTACTTTGGATATTAAGGGATTTTTTTGCTTTGGTGTGTAGTGCCTGCATTTATTTATGAAATTGAATTTTGCTCTTTATCGAAAAGCATTCGTTGTGGCTAAATATCTTTTTTTTTTGTCCAGCTCTTTGGGACTGTGTAAAGTAGCACAACATTTCATATAACAAGACTATTACAACTAAATTTATAAACGGGTATATACAAAACCCTCCCAACCTGCAGTAGCTATAAAATCCAGCACATTGTCTTTTAAGTAATTCTGTGTGGTTTTGGCTATATGACCTGGAACAGAATCCCGTCGGAATGTCCAATATTGATTGTGGAAAAGCGTCTGATTCAAAGGCTTCACTGTGTCCTCTAGAACCGTCTTCTAATAAATTTTGGCCAAAGTTTTCACTCCACAACCACACGAAGGGAAAAGTCGACTTAATGCTTGGATATTTAAGAATCATGGTTATATACAAATAATATATGGACTGCTTAGGCAGGCCTTACAAAGAGCTGGCATCACTTTGTCGATAAAGGCCCTTTGTCCTCCCTTTAGCCCATTTGTTGAATGTCTAGGATGAACAAAATTTCCAGTTAGAAGGAGAGAGTTTGCCCCTGAGTGTCTACTCTGTGGTAAAATGTTTTAACGAAACGTATACCTAGCAACTATTAATTGGAAATAACTTCAGAAAACAGGAAGAAATCCTCTGAAATGGGCATTTCTAAATTTGCAACTAAAATGTCTCCACTCGCCCTCTTTCTGCACAGCTCCTACTCATAAACGCCACAATTGCAATTTTGTAATAAAATGCAAAAAGTAGGTACTCAGAAAAAAAAACAAAGTGGGCAGGATGTTCATCATCCTTAATGTCCAAAGCAGAATGAAGGAAGTCTCCTAATTGCCGCCACTGAATCCTGTTTCAACCCTATAATATTCATCTCTCTTCTGAAAAATATTTTCTCCATGCGCAATGCTTGCAGACATTCTAAAGTGCTCCCATCTCCCAGGAGAAAAACTACAATCACCCCAGCCACCCTCTGAATACGAGACTTCATCTAGACCACAACACCACCCGAGTCGGAGACCATAGCTGAATGCTATCATGTACTGGTGGTGCTGATTTCCAATATTTTCTTATCACAGTTTATAGTCGTGCTGCATTGCAAACGGTCGTTCTCGACAACCCTAAAGTCAATCAGTCGCCTATTCAATTTCCCTTTCCTATGGAAGAACGACCACGGTTTGAGTAGATCTCAAGCTACTATATATCGTAGGGCTGTCCCCAGCTCCCAACCGCAATAAATTGATATAGGCGAGAGATCAACAATTTGAGTTTCATCTTTCAGTCGCTGGCAAATAATCGACAAATAAAGTCATCCTAAAAGGACAGTGCCATACTCTGCATATAGATTTTAGATGTGAAATTAATTCCTCGCCCAGTGCATAGTTATAGTGTGTTAATTGCACCTACGATTTGTATAAATTAAGGTGAGACTGTACAGAAAGGAAAAAAAGTTTTGAAGCGTTTCGATTTAATTATTCGGTGCTGGAAAGTGAAAATTCAAGACGAATTCGGTGATATTAAGACAATCGAGAAATAAAGTGAGTACCATGAGATAAATTGATTTATGACGGCAGAAATCAATCCCCAATTAAGGACGACTCGCGCTGCAAAAACTGATCTGCTAAGGGACTGGAATAAACACTCCAATTACGCGGTTCCCATTGAAGTGGAAACCCATAAACCACTCTGCGTTCCAATTAAATTTATGTGTTGACACCAGATCCGAGTGTACAGTTCAACCGCCGGTGGCAGCTTCTAATTGGTGATGTGTGGTCCATCCGAATGGGAGAATGGGAGCTCTATGTCCACTGGCTACAAATTCCACTGACTCAAATGTCCATTTACATATTGCTCTGACTGACGAAACATATTTGGACCATTAAGTGAGTGACCACTACCTACTGCCATATGGTGTTGACCGCCGCAGCAACACTGCAACTCATTTGGTTCACACCACTCACATTCACTCGCGGCAGCTGCAGCTCAATTTGTTTACCAACAAACTGTCGCCCACCCCTGACTTGCAGATTATATTACGGTTTTAGTTCCTCCCTATTAATTGCAATTTAGAAAATTCTTTTTTTTCTCGTGCCAATCGCGTTGTAACTGCGATGCTTTTAGATGGCGTAGCTTTAATGAATTATATGACTATTATTTGGTGCCTTTTTTCGCGGGAAATCTTAATGAACATTTCCGTTACATGCTACATCGAGCTTTAAGGTGTTTTTGTTATATATATGTAAGCGAATGCAACTCACATAGACTTCCATTCTCTCATGCGAGCCCTTGATGCATTTCTTATATGACCCCCTTTTCCTTAAGAGTTTACACCGCATCAGTGGTACATTCCTTTCTAAGGGCAAATGCTGTAAAAATTCCCAGTTTTAAAATAGTGTAAATCTTTGGAAAACTTCGAACAACTTTTCCACCACTAAATGCTCGGACTCATGCCGTCGTGCTTGACACAATTTTGTTCTGGGTTCTTGGCTAACGACTTTCTATATGGAAGCCCACTTAGTATTCCTTCTGGGAGCTCATGTTAAAGGCATGCCATAAATATCAGGAGTCGTAAATTCCCTTCCTTCTCATAAGGAACTTTTTTTACTGGCGACAAAGCCAGTTATTCAACACGTAATCTAATTACAAAGAAATCGAAAAAGGGGTTTTTTTCAAACTGTAAGGAACCCAGGAATCGATGAAACTTGTTTGATGTTTTAAGTTTGAAAATTAGTAGAATAAGTGAAATTCATAGCTTAGCCAGTCTTGCAATAACTAAATACTTTGAGGTGAGTATATGAAATCAAGGAAAATCTTTGACTATGTGTTCAATGTGTGTCATTCATTATTGAGGCTCTTCCACAAGTCAATGAAAATTTTCGCTAGATATGAAACAAACTAATAAAAAAGGATTGATCGCCAATTGCAATTCTCATGTCATGAAATTCGTTTTTTTCATATTTCTTATTTTGTCGGAAAAGAGAACTAGGAGCCATAAAATAGGAATCCTCATTTTATACCAATTTTTAAATTTATCATCCACCCGAGAATAAACAAAGTGCGGAATGAATACTGTTAGCAATCCATTAACCCGGTCGACCTGATAAAATGTGAAACCCACCTCCTTTCGCCTACTTGGCGAAAAAACTATAATCAAGGAAGTGGTGTCCCAGGTGTCTGAATCTTTTCGCCGAGAGTGACGGGCAGTGGTACACGTACAGTGTGTCACGGCCTCGGGCCCCTTCTCACATTCTCTACAGTCGACGTGGTTTAAGTGACCGATCCTATGTTGATATGCCTTCAGGAAGCTTCGCCTCGTCAGAATGGAGACTAGCAATCTCAATGATATTCTACAGACAGCTTATTGAGTTCGATTGTTCTAGTATTTATATTTATATAAAAAGAAAAATATAGAAAAATTACTCCTACTAAATCAATGCAAAGACATTCTAAACTATGATGGAAATGTTGGTAGCAGAATACTTTAGCAACTAAAACATTAAACGCTATGGCGTATCCACATTTATTGGGAGAATTTATAAATCCACTCGCACTTAGACGCACAATTTGAAAATCTATTTCATCCTTGTATAAACTTATTTGTTTATATTATTTTACAGATTTAGCACGCTTCCATAAAATGGAGTACAAAATAATAACTGAAGACAGATACGACGACGTTATACAACATTTGCGCGATTCATTTTTTGCCGATGAACCCCTGAACAAAGCTGCAGGACTATGTTGTAAAGGAGAAGGAAATCCAGACCTGGAAGAACACAGCTATCTAACACTTAAAGACAATTTAAGTATGATGGCAGTGACGGAAGATGATGAGGTAATCGAACCAGATAGCTAAAAGAATAAATTTTAGACATATCTTTTTAGATATCTGGAGTTATTTTGAATGGTGTGTTACATCCAGGCGATATAGAAAGATCTAAAAAGAAACTGGATCTCTGTCCAGATGAGAATTTTAAAAAGATCTTCAATCTTTTATACGATCAAAACTTAAAAGTAGATTTCTTCTCATGTTTTAATGTCGATAAAATTTTCGACATTCGAATTTTGTCTGTTGACTCTAAATTTAGGGGCCAGGGAATTGCTAAGGAACTTGTGAGAAAAAGCATAGAGGTGGCCAAGAATTATGGATTTGAGGTACCTATATACACTCGTCCAGTAAATATTTAAATTGTTTAACATGTTTCAAATTATAGTTAATGAAAGCTGATGCAACCGGAATTTTCTCTCAAAAAATCCTCAAATCCTTAGGTTTTGAAATGTTTTCGGAAATTCTATACGAAGAATACAAGGAAGAGAGCGGACTGCCTGTATTACCTGTTGAATCTCCACATTTAAAATTGCAATTACTATATAAAGCATTAATTTAAAGATGGTGGTGCAGACAAATCAAGCTAGTACAAGCTAGTTTGTGGAAATGAACTGTAACAACATAAATATGAAAACATTTGTGGCACTTACATTTGGACCAAAGTTTAGTATATAAGGACAACGCGTTATTATTAAAAATCCTTGGAAAATCATGTGTGTGTAGCTAGTTGATGTAGATGTCTAAAAGAAAAAAACATAACGTATGTATTTTGTGTCGTCTCATTAGGTGACTTCTTATGACAAATTTAATCAAACAAATTGAAATTTTTTAAAAGATTTTTATGAAAAAATATCCACTCGACAGGTTGAGTGATACGATTTTTATGAAATATTGAGAATTTTCTATAAATTTACACGTATTTATATATACGGGAAGGAATTTTTATGTATGTACTCCAACAAAATATTATTTAAGATTTAATCATAAATCGACAATAATTGTTTTTTAAACGTTAGGTTATTTTGTTAGATTCGTAAAAGGTGCTGCAGTTACCACAAACCCCATTGTAATATGTTTTTGTATGGAAATATTCCTTTAGAAAAAAAAAACTAGTACAAGTATTTTTATGTTGTTATTAGAAACATTATAAAAAAACACTTGTGATGAAATAAAATGTTGTTCTATGTTAACTTGGTAATGTTTCCTGTCTAATTGGCTTACAATGGTCACTCATTTCATATTTGAACTGAAGATAAGGGAAATGAATGAAATGATCAGAAAAAAAAAATCTTGTCTGCCCATGGTATTATTAAATAAAAAATATATATATATTTCTGAAGATATATTCAGGACATATTGAAATGAACCTTTAAGCTTGCGTGTAACTTTTTTATATCATTAAACATTACACGAAAGAACTTTAGATACTAAAAGAATGAGAAAGGCTTTTGGATTCTTGTTGATTTACTCAAATCAAACAATGTAACACCTACTTCCCCCTGGTTTATACTCTAATGGTTTTCGAAGATCCACTAAACAAGACTAACTTTTTTGCTGTGAATTTCAAAAGCCGCCAAGAAACATGTTAGAAAAAGACTTTTAGCAGGTCTTTTAATAAATCTGAGGGTACAAGGGAATCGCCTTCACACTAAAGGGGTCCCAAATGTGCTCAATCCATAAATACAGATGAACAGCCCAATTGGAATAATTTGATCTGTAAAAATAGGGTTGAAAAGCTCGGCTACGATGATACAAGCATCAATCATGAAGTCCAATGGATTGTCATGGCTTTAGCCTGTCTCCTCGAAATCCGGAGCGACTAGTGTTGAAAAAATCATCAACAACGCGAACTGTGAGACCGATTCGGACCTACGAATAATTATCAAAAAAAAAACGGAATTTAACAAATATAGTAGAATTTTTCCATAACGATTTTATGTGTAACACGACCAATTGAGCAATGTCGCCAACTCGAAGAATTTTCGAAGAAATCTCGAAATTCATCACTTCGAGAATTCTTCACTTAATCAAAGTTTCGCTAAAATGTTTGGAGGGATATGACGCCTAAACACGCACAATGTGGCTCGTAAAAGTAAAGATATCACTAGATGTTGAAGGAAACAACTATGCGACGTGGACGTTGAAGTAATACTCTTTATACTAACCATTAAAGACTTGGGTAGTTTAGCGCCAAGAGGCCAAACACAATGGGCCATTAACATCTTTACGTCCTTTTGGTCTCCAGTAATAGCTTGGAAGTTGTACTGCCTCCCATAGCTAAGCTGCTCAAGAGGAGCTATGAAATTGAATCCATTCGAAAGATATGGAATGTAGTGGTTTTTATAAAAGGATTGAGGACGATTTACAACCCCAGTCTAACGGCCTGCCTAAAATAGCTATCGATTTTGACTTCCGAAGCGAATTTAAGTAAACTCACAATCCCGTTCTTACATAAAATAATTTCGGGCTTGGAAGATGGCATTGAAAAGAAAAACACTGCTGTTCATCGACTGGATATTCCAGAATTTGGGGCTTTGTACAACAGACCATTAATTTTTCCTAGCACCCATAAGGCCCAGAGTATTTTTCATCGACGCTATCTATCTGTAGCCCGCCTTGAGAAGAATTGTTCTTTTAATTCTACCATTCCAGCATACTGCACCAAATCACTTGAATACATGACTTCCATTGCATCGAAAACTACTTTTCAAACAACAGCAAACTAAAATTTTCCCATCACTAACGCTTCGAAACAAAACTCATTTACAAGAGAAAAATTTCTAGTAACGTTTTAATTATACTTCTAAAAAAATTTTTTTAGTTTATACAACTTTTGAATCCACTGAAATGTTTACGAAATTATTCAGTCACAAATTACGACAGATATCAGTACCAGGGATTTTAAGAAGGTTCCCATCAGATCCCAGATCTATTTGTAGGAGAAATTGATTAAAAAATTGGGCATTTTTATAGTTTCAGCAAGAAGTCTGTTCTCAGATATGAGCTAATCAAGAAAGAGGATTACAACGATATTCTAAGACATGTAGAAGAGAATGCTTTCAGAGAAGAACCACTTTTTAAAGCAGCCGATGTAGATCGAAGTAAAGAGGGAAGGACATTTTTTACAAATGCAATTACTAACGCTTTAAGGAAAAATCTTAGCATTGTAGCCTTAACTAAGAATGACGAGGTGAGAAGAGAGAGCATGTCTGCCTTTCACTTCTGCTGGTGAATATCACTTCATTTCAGATTGCCGGTGTTGTTATTAATGACGTGATGCGTCCAGGAGATTTGGCAAAAGAAATTGAAAGCTTTAGCATGTTCAACGACGTAAAACTGAAGAAATTGCTCTATTTAGTTTATACATTAAATAATAAGGCAGACTTATTTAATTGTTTCGATGTGGACCAAATCCTCGAGATGAGGTTTTTGTCTGTTGATCCAGCATATTCAGAAAGTGCAGTACGTAGGGTTCTTATCAATAGAACAGAAGAGTTGGCTAAAATGTATGGCTTTCAGGTAACTCTCTTCGACATCTTTAGGTTTTCTATTCAATTGAAAAATTCTGTTGTAGTTGATAAAGGCCGATACGGGACATTTAATTTATCAGAAGGTGTTGAAATCTTCTAAATTTAAGCCGATTTCAGAGATTTTTTTCAGTGATTATAAGGATCAAAGAGGTGAACCAGCTATGCAGGTCGAATTACCACATAAGAAGTTCCAAATAATGTATAGAGCATTAGGTGCTTAATATTGTTGGTTGTTGTTCAAGTTAACAGATGTGGGGTTCAGTCGTAATAAATTAATAACAAGATAAGCAAATGCCTTTTTTTCTCTTTTAACTGAATGGGAGGATTGAATATAAAAAGAGGCAGTTAACTGTGCAATACAGGTCACCCGGTAATGGTTTGAAATCAATTTTCTTATGTTTCGAGCCACATTCGACGTAGGAGTGGAAAGCGTTAAACCACGTTTTTGTCTATGATGGCAGTTATTTCTAAAGCCGGGTAACTGCTAACTGTGAATGAGATGCAGTGCATGAAGAAAGAAGAGGCATGATAGGAGAGAAAAAGTGATGAGTTGATATGCTAACATCTGTCGGACACCTCCAGCTGGCCCATTAGCTCAGTTGGTTAGAGCGTCGTGCTAATAACGCGAAGGTCGTGGGTTCGATCCCCCCATGGGCCAACGCCTGCATTTTTTGCTTGCTGCACCAAAAAAACTTTTTTAACCACACTAACCACACAAAGCTTTTTATTCCCACCTAGTAACTAACTGCACATCAAACTACCTTAAAGCCCGAATGTATACTAACTACACCACATGTTAAATTTTCATAATCGACTAAATCGAAACCGGCCGCTTCTATCATTCCCTTGAAATTCTCCTGGTTGGGGAATTTTCGTATGCTCTCGACAAGATACTGATATGCCTTCCATTCTCCGGCCAAAATCTGTCCCATCGGCGGAATAACTTGGAACGAGTACTGATCGTATAACCACTGCAGAGTGCTGTTATTCAAATGGCTAAACTCCAAACACATAAACCGTCCACCCGGTTTTAAAACCCTAAACGCTTCGGAGAGCACCTTCAAATATTCTTCAATGGGCCGCAAAAACTAAAGAATTCAATATTTTCACAACTTACCTTATCAATGTGAGTACAGTTCCGAATCCCGAAGGCTATTGTGTAAGCATTAAAGGAATTGTCTTCAAACGGAAGGTCCTCTGCATTGGCACAAACCCAGTCTACTCCTATGCGATTCAACTTGTCCTCTTTATAACCGAGATTATCGGCTCGGCCCTTTCCAACATCCAACATGTGCTGGTTTATATCGCATATCGTAACTTGACTAATTTCTCTATTCTCTGCTTTCTCAGGATCATTCTGCAAGTACTTGATGAACCTGAATGCGATGTCACCTGTGCCTCCGGCCATGTCAAGAAGTTTGGTTCCGTGCGTGGGGCCCAATCGCTCTATGAAAATATCCTTCCATAATCGATGAATACCCAACGACATTGCATCGTTCATAAGGTCATATGATTTCGCCACATCTTCGAATACTTTGTGCACTGTATGATACAGCAAAATTGATGTTATTGAGATATTAACTAATCGCGCCGCCAACTTACCTTTTTCAACCTTCTCACTTTCTTTAACGGTCTGGAATCCGAAATGAGTTTGCGAATCATCTTCTCCACTGGCGTGTGCACTCTTTGTTAGCTGTCGAACACTGATTGAATTTGAAGCTGTTCGAAGCCTAATCGCCGCCGTTTTTAACAAAATATTCCGTAGATTTTTCATAATAAAGCAAAATAATTCCAAGTGGGAAACCTCCTTCTTCTTCTTTAAATAGGACTGAGCACAGCAAAGTCCCAAACACAAAACATTGAAGACGCCACAAAAGTGGGACACCAAAGATGACAGTTTACAGGGCCGGTGATAGTCGGCACTAATTTGGATTTCTGGTACAATTCTTTAGAAGAAATGTCAAAAATTCATTAATTTTATTGTGATAATTTTAACAAAACAAAACGCCTTAAAACGGGCTAGTTTCTTTTTAAAAAACATTGTGTTGTATGTACATTCGGGTTTTCAATTAAAATTATGGAAGGTAGGTTGCTTGCTTCTCAGATTTTAACTTGCAAGTATGTGGTCTCTCTGATATCTTCAAATTTACCAGGAAAAACATGAATTTTAGCCGTGAGATCCTCATAGTTCTTCTTCAGCTTTTCTGTATAAAAAGAATTAACTAAATCCTATTTTGATTGAATGTTCCAGTAAGCTTCCATCCCTTTTGCCTGCTTTATGCAATTTATCAAGGAAGTGATAGAGGTGACGAACAGTGGCACAAGAAGTGGTGTCATGGACGGTCTTGGGACAAATTGCGGATCGCAATTTTCAATTCTTAAAGATGCAGGTTCCGAAGGTATCTACCTACCTTCAATTAGCTTTAACCGACGTAATATTCGGCACATAATGCCATCTACTCTTTCAAATCCTCGCAGAGGACTTCCGTCCATAGCTCCTCAACTACGGGAATTTTTATTTGAAATCACGCGAAACCAATCTCTTCACCTCATATTTCTAAAAGTATTAAATAAACGCATCCCTTCCAGGAGTTAAATCACGAAGGGAATACAAAATTGACCATTTTCAACAACAAGACACATGGGATTGTGGATTGGCATGTATTTTGATGATCCTACCTTCCGCATCTAGGCAATACTTCATAGACCATTTTCAAGAGATATGCACTGAAGGTGGATTTGGACGTAGCACATGGACAATTGATCTATCTTATATTCTTAGGAAATTCAATGTTTGTCATATTTATCTCACCAAAACAATCGGGATAAATCCCGAATACTACAAACATAATTACTACAACAAGGTTCTTATTAAGGATGAAGCCCGAGTTAATTTTAAACTTAAAAACGCCGAATCAAATGGAGTTAGAGTCGACGAGAAAACAGTACGTTTTGATGAATTGATATTGCATTTATCGAAACATGGTCCTATTATTTTACTAACGAATTCCGCATACTTGTGCTGTGATATTTGTAGAAAAGATAGAAGAGGCAGGAAGGCGGAGTGAGTTTTATTATGCAATTATTGTGAGGAGTAGAAGGTGAAATTTAGTTCTCTGTTAGGTATTCAGGTCATTATGTGGTCCTATGCGGGTACGATTTGCTGAGGAAACAAATATTGTACAGAAATCCAGCAAGAAGCGATCGTAAGAAGCTTATTACGTTTCTTCGATGTAACATTATGTGGTATTCTAACGGTTTTTTCATTGTAGATATGTGTGTTACCAGTTTTGATATTATGGATGAAGCTAGAACTGCATTTGGAACAGATGAAGACATCATATTTATTTTTGATAGTTCATAAGATATATATTAATAGAAAACTGTTTAAAATGTGATAAAATTCGTATAAGAGGTTTTCGTAAGTCAAAAGGTGGCACTCTATTTTGAAGGTGCCACAAATTCCTAATACAAAATGACGCTTTTATGATGTCGGTATTATTTATGTTATTTTCAGTACAAAATTTCGTGTTTGTCACTCATTTTATCAATATCCAATTTGTTATATATTTTATTGAATAAAGGTATATTGCAATTTTGTAACCGTAATTTGTGAAATTTCCTTATCCTTGCATTTAATAAACCTATCCTATTTCTAAACAGAGGGATAGGGATAGGGGTAGGGTGCACGGGCAATAACATGTTTTGTCTGTAGAAATTTAGTCGCTATGGATCGTCGCTCTGCACGGGAGTATAACAATATTTAAAAAAATACTAATTCCGACTGTTAGGCATCAGTTTTGTGTTAAGTACAGATTGCATCTAAACTAATGGGGCAGCCGCTTTTAAACCCACGTAAAAGCCGCCGGGACGAAGACCACCGTCTTCCAGAAGCGAAGAAAATGCACTCGGTTCTCCCACGGATGCTATTCTTACTGAGAATACTTTGCAACACGGGATCCTCCCAAAGCTCGTGGCAATTGGCAGTTTCGAATTCGAGTCCTATCTGGCGTCGTGACACCGCCAAGCGTCCAAACGCACGTACCCTTTACATATGGGGTATTGTGTGTATGTCCAGGGAAGCGCTATTAGCAATAGTAACATCTAAGGTCAGTTCACATTAAACTATTGCGAATCGATTAAAAATGCATTTTTAAATACAAGGAATTAGGATTTGAAGGAAAGGTATTTTTTTAGAGAAGTTAAGGTTTGTGTGAGTGTGGGCAAAGTAAATTCAGTGTAAATTTTATTGTTTCACCAAATGTAATTGATGAACACTCGTATATTTCTCTCATATTTTTCTTTAAGTTTAATATGTATATTTACCAACTAGGAGATACAATTAATCGCTAGCTTACATTAATTTTATATATAAAACTTTCTCATTCTTTTAGATAACTCGTATAAAAAAATCACAATTCAAGAAAAAACTTAAATAAGAAAGCAACGACTCCGTCCGTAGTTGAAGTAAAAGGGCAAGAGTATGTGCTGCACATGTCAAAAAAATCTCCACACATCACATACTATTATTACGAAAGTGCATAGATTAAAACAATTCTACAATATACCAAAAAATGTAGAAAAATCTCGGTTGTCCACTTGCCGAAAAATGCGTTTTTCTTTCGTTTACAGTAGTCAAAAAAAGTGTGTCTAACCCTACACAAACTGTTTGTGATTGCTTTTATCTAAGTTGTCTACTCCCTGCTTACAGTAATGAGTTCTGCATTCATTTTACGGAAAATGGTGCGGCATTTATTGACGAATTGTTCACAATTATAATAAAATAAACAAAAAGAAAAAGCATTAATTAACAACTCTTAAACTGAAAGAACTAAGAAACAGGTAAAAATCATAAATCAATTCTTGATTCATACATCAACACCTACTTAAGACTGAACATAAAATCTATTTCTAACCGTAGTAATAGTTAAGAATATCTTATTTCAGTTCATCTCTGCAGCACTATCAGATATCTCATTTGTTTTCTTTTCTGTTTTTCTTTCTTTTTTTTTACATTTTATGCTTTAGGAAATATTTGTTCTTCGACCTTTTCAGCATCTGATTTTAAATCTTGAACAAGAGCCTCAACACAATTTTTTGGTATTAACGTTCCGACGATTTTAATACCCTCGGTGGTTTTCAAGCGTATGACTTGCATTTTATTATTAGTTATACTACATTTTAATGAAAGAATGTTCTCAACTCTAGCCCAGACGGACAGTACAGAACCTGCTAGTACAGTGTATGTGCGACGCCTTAACCCAACCTATAACAGTAAAAACAGGATAAAATCATGAACTTACCTTTAATTGAGATGATTCACAACAACTTACTTCACATTCCTGTCCCATATTTACATTTCTACAGTTTCCATTCCAATACGCGTGCGAACATGTATTTACTGAAGCATCATACTGTTGCGTCCAGTGAGGTTCTGCCTCATCTGTTGTCACTTTTTTATATTTTTTCTCTAACTCAGCAAGAGATTCATTTCTGAATTGTAGTCCGGTGTTCGGACGATAAACTTGGAACATAATGTCTTTTTTGCTTATTTTTGCATCCTTTTTCTTTTGAGGATTTTCAATTTCCACAGCCAAAATTGCAGTGCGTTTTCCATTGCGGACTTGGTGTGATAAGTAAAAGCCTTCTTTCTCACTAATTAAATCAGCGTACCTGAAATTACGGAAGAAATGGCATTAGAACTTTTTATATCACAAAATGAAGAGCCATGAATTGGACAGAAAATAAAAACGAAAAGAAAAAATTAAAATCAGGAAATATTACGAAACTGCAAAAAAAAGAAAAAACAAGTTTACTCACTTATCCAGAGCTTCCTGCCATAACATTCCCCTTTCCACTTGAACTGTGTGAAGTTCTGTGGGAGCAATACCAGTCGCGTGCTTTCTAATGAATTTTAATAACTTTATCCTTGTGACATTTTCTCCAGCTGTTCCTAAATCTGAAAGAACATAAATGATAATTACAACATATTCATGTGCCAGTTCCCCATAGCATTCTCACCTAAAATGCCCAAATCAAAGCGACCCATTTTCTTGGCCTGATGAATAATTGCAGTCAGTGTATCTGTAAAATACTTAAATAGCCGATTCTGCAGTTCAACCGGCATTCCTAAAATTCTATTAAGGAACTTTGACATATTATTATAATCCTTGTCAAGATTTAAAACACCCGGATTCGTTTCACTATTAACAATCAAACCGACACCCACCAGAGCGCCAGCAATATCTTTGAAAAAGTCCCCTTTATAGTCCTGAGGGGGAGGTACTAACGGCGACTCATAACCCATAATAGTTTTCATCACTGCTTCTAATGCAGTCCGGCCGTATTTATTATCAATATTAAACTGTGACAAATCACGCGTTTCAGTCGCTCGGCGATCACCGTGCGTCAAAGCACCCAAGGATTCCAGCCGTTTTGCTACTGTTGATGCGAATCTTCTTTCTCCTGCTAAATCCGATATTAGGAAAATATATTCAGGAGCATTCACTTGATTTGATCGATGTGTTCGACCAAATTGCTGTATTGCCCGATCAGCAGACCATGGCAACTCTAACGTGATATGAACTCTTCTACGCTGATTTCTTACCCTACGATCACTTTGCAACGAAATACCACTGGACGCTGCTTCCGAAATGATAGCCACGTCTTTCTCTCCATTCATAAATCTCTGTTTCTCAGTCAAATTAAGCGTTTCAAGTGGAACATCTTGTTCCGATCTGGATTCATATTGAATTGAACCATCCTCAGTTTGAACAACTCTACCCTTTCTACCGGTCATTTCAGCAACATTATCTGGTCCCCCGAGTTCATCGATCAACTGATCCAAAGTGTTTGGAGGCAACCGATCTCCCAACCTTTCTATTTTCTTTAAAAGTTCTTCCTTCATACTGCAGGCCCGTTCAATCGCATCCTTAGGTGGTGGTCCAAGTTGCATTCGGAATCCATTCACCTGTGTGACGATTGGCTTTTGTTCTTGTTTTTTAGTTAGAAGTTGCTGTATTTTGTCTTGAGTTGTTTTTGGTTTCTTCTTCGAGTTTTTGTCAGCTTTTGCCTTTTTCTTTTTTCTTGAACTAACCCAAGGATCAGCATCACTATCAGATCCTGAATAGAAAGGATTAAAATCACTGCTTTGACAGCTTTCAGAACCTCCATCAGACTCTTCTGATTCACTTGCAGACATTTTAAAATCAGAGTCTTCTGAGTTTGGATTGGAATCATCAGTGGCATCTGAGGATCCTAAACGTGATCGCTTGGGCTTTTGTGCCGCTTGTCTCACTATGTGGAATTGTATCATAGAATAGTAACTACTATAGGACTAAATTTACCTACCCGATTTCCTTTTTGATGTCCCTGCAGTATCTTCCTCCATTATTGTCTGAAGGGTAGTCTTTTTTGGTTCAATACCCAGAAGTCTATTGATTCGATTTCGGTCCGGTGCAGGGAAATGTTTTTCAACCAACGATTGAAATACACCTCTAAAAAGCACATTTAATCTAAGAGAACACAAACACAGAGTTTTAGCAACTTACTTTGCAGTTGAAACAAAATCGGTCAATTCTCCTTCATCTCTTTCTAGCTGCTCCAGTGTTCTGGCTTCTCCGGTCGATTGTAGACCAATTACCACACATTTTCCATACTTAATAGCTTCCCTAGCCACAGTAACTGCATGATTTACTTTAGCCGCAATACAAAGATACTTAAAGAACCGTTGATGTGCGGACCAGAATTGACCCCACATTGTTTTCTTCATTCGGCTCTCGGCGTCAATAAGTTCTGCAGCCTCTGTGAATTTTTGCATCGCTTCAACCCACTGTTTTTAAACGGGAATAAATTACTCAAATACTTTCAGCATAATTTGTACAATCTAACCAGTGCTACGGAATCATCATATATTTTCTTAAAATCCGCGGCAAGTGGAACTTCCTCGATTTTAAAAGTCACACCATGAAAACTTAACTGTCGCGCTATATACATTCCTCTCAGTTTCATATCCATTGCCACAATTTCCATAGCTCCTACGCCCCTGAAAATTACAATTGTTCCCTTATAGAAATTAAATTCTCTACTTTCAACACATACCTCTTTTCTACGGCAGAAATGAAATCATTAAACGAAGGGAAAGGTGTACCTTGACCCCACATACCAAGCCGTACCATGTATGCCATATTTCTTGGTTCTGATGCTCCAGTTGCTGAAGCATAAACGACTCGAGCTTTCGGTAGTTTATTTTGTAACTCCAAAACTGTCGAGCCTGTCTTTGTTGGTTTTCCAGATCCAACAGGGCAAAGATTTTTAGCTTTATGACATTCATCAAATACAATGCAACCATCAAAATCTTCTCCGCACCACTGCAGCAGTTGCTTTAATCTCGATTTATACTTTCCGCTTTTGTTATTTGACTCCCCGATCAGAGCTGAATATGTACTGAATATTACTCCTTTCTTAACATTTCCATTAATTTCTGACGATATTTTGGCATATTTGAACTGAAAAATTCGTTTTTCAAAATACTGTTTTCTGTGTCATAATTTTGTATTTGTGTTTACCTTATTCAAAGGATGAACTTCAATCTTGCCAGCTCCTATATCTCGTAGATCTCTTTCAGCGTCATACTTAAGATCATTTGATACCGAAATCCAAAGTGCTTTTTTTCTCCCTTTAAGATAATTTTCAAAAATAATTCCAGCGATGGTTCGTCCTTTTCCAACGCCAGCACCATCACCTTTTCGAGAACATTTCAACGTATTATAAAGAGAGAAAAAAAATTAAAAGAGCATGCACAAACCTATTAAAAAACCAGCTCGACTTCCATCTGGGAGAAGATGTTCATGTGCCTGAGAAGCATATGTTATTGATTCTAATTGAAGTGCACTGAGAAATCCACTGTTAACAGTCTCTGAAGGAATCGACAACTTATAGTAGACGTCACTAGGTTCTACAGAGGATAACGAAGCTGTTTCAACAACTGGGTCAGGATGCTTTTTTCCAAGCTTCACTACAGAGTAATCAACATTTATTGATTTAAATACATAAATATTATGATCTGGAAAGTTACATTTTGCTGGCCAATATTCAGCATAAGTTTCTGCTACTCCCATTTCTTCATCTTCAGCCTCTTCATCTTCTTGTACCTGATTCATTTGCTGTAAAAGGATTAAAAATGTTAAATTTCCAATCGGCTACACCGCATATTTCATTAAAAAAACGGAAATAAAAACAAACTGAAAATAACATACATTTACTGTTTGCATCACCTTAGCAGGTTCCATCCACATTTGTGAAAGTAGTTTATTTGGAATGCCACCAGTCAGGAAACTGGGATTAGCCGCTATAAGAGTTTGTAGATTTTGTAACATGAACTGATTAATACTGCTCATTGGATTTTGATTCATGACACCAGCTGCTGCTGGATTGGCGCCCATAAATCCTCCAAAGCCCATACCGGCCATTTCCACTGAAAAAATAGAACACACTTGCCTATTAGTACTGGTCTTTAGATGGCAAATAACATCAAAATCTAACAGAAATTGTTGTTAAATGCATATGCAAATTAAAGTGGAATAGAAGCGGGAAAAGGTATATTATTATATAAGCAAAATTTATTATTGGGACGTAAAAAATTCAATTCGGCATTGGATTTCAGTTTGTATATTGTAGTCGATGTGGAAACATGGAATTGCAGAACATGGGTGGGTTATTGTAGACAATTATTTTCATGCTGTTAAACGTGCATTTCAACTAGGTATTATCTCTTATTATTTCACATTTATATACTTCTACTAATTAAGTGCAATATCTGATACAGCCCAGCGGTCCAATGTAACAACAGTCCTTGAGTTTGATTTTAAAAGAAAGATTCAAGGAGGAATGTTTATTCATAATTCTAAGCAGTTTTTTTTTAGAGGCTATAAGAATGCAAGTATTTTGAATGTGTTGTAAAATTCGTACCGCAAATCGAATATTCTGATGCAAACCTAATCTTAACAAAAGACATTAAGGCATTCAGAAGGGCAGTAGCCAGTGTGTCTTGGACAACGAAGATATTACCATTGTGTGAACTGAATATGGAGAGAATAATCGATTGAAACACATTTCATGTCCTAAACTGGATACAATTTATGGGATTTGACTATGTCAGTGTTTGGGAAATAAGAGGACGAAGAGATCGAAGCGTATTACTGCGATGGAAATAATTAAATTCGACTAAGACGCCGTATATTTTGTATTTACAGTTAAAAACAGTACAAAACCCCAATTCTGTACATAATGTAAACATCTTGTTTGCTAGTAGTTTACAAAGCGTGGATATAAAGCCTACTCAGACTAGGGATAAGCGGTCTACATCAGAAGAACCAGAAATGTATGGTCCCATTATCATTACATTTTTCAAATAACCGGAAACATAACTTTCCTTTGAACAAGAAAGAACCTTTTATTAACCTATTGGTATTAAAACAAAGAAAGTTTGCAATTTTCCGTCAAATTTTAAAACCTGCTACAGAACTTAAATAAATAAAACAAGAAAAACTGCCAAAGGAGCAATTTTTTATATGTAAGCATTTCCTTCATTAATTAAACAGAAAACTAACCCCTTTTCTTATTTTCTTAACGCAAAGAACCCAGCTTATTAGTGAGATAATAGTAAAGGCATTACAAATCAACAAATTGTGCAACATCTAAACCAACTACAAATGCAGGAAGCGAAAAGAAAAAAAAATGCAATTCATTTAAAATTATTTGATGAGCAAATTCTAAGCCAGTCTGGACTACAAAGGATATAATTATAAAAGCGTTCTACGGAAGGAATATCATAAAAAAAATACAAAATAAAATTTTACGGAACATCCTTCCGAACAGAGAAAAGTTGAAGAATTGAAAAAAAAATGAAATTGTAATAATCAATTGAAAAATTTGTAAAAGTATTGAAGAACGCAGGGAGGGGAATAAATAACAGACTTACTTTTACTACCAACTTTATTCGACTTACTCTGCGCCAATAGAGACGCTGCCATGCTATTTCCTTGATAGAAACCTGGCAGACCTCCAGCGAATGCCATGTTCATCATATGGCTAGTTCCCAAGCCATAAGGCATTCCAGCTATTAACACAAAAACACGCCATAATCATTCATAATTTCAAATTGTTAGTCATAAAAAATGGAAAATGATATATATATATTTTTTTCTAAATAAATAACGCTTTCTAATTTTGATCAGTTGAATTTTTTATACCATCATAAATAAATTTAAATGTACTTACTTGGTGCCATTGTGGGTTTAATAACATCATAACCAACTGTATTGGCTTTTGTGACAAGTCCTACAGGTATTTTTCCTGTTGATTTTGTTGAAACATTTGTTGCTTCTGATGTCTGCATTGTTTCTGATGTATTCTTAGTTTTACTAATACTATTTTTGGCATATGTTACTGCTGTTGCAAGATCCTTACCACCACCTAAAGAACATAAATTGGTTTTATTAAAATTCCTTTAGAAATAATAATTATAGTATTAAAATGTTTCCTACAGACTGTAGAAAAAGCCAGATTATATTGTAGGGAGAATTATAAATTTTAATAAGATGTACAAATTTACAACTACACTAAAGTGCAATTTGAAATGGACTTGTGCTACTGTCCTCCTAACGGTCACCAATGAAAGTATTGATACTTCACACACAGCTCAAAAATAATCGAATATCTTAAGCGGATAGTTACGTCCCCCTGTGGGTGACTATCAGCCAAATTAAGACAAGATTATGAAGCCCCAATAACTTAGGACGACCAAAAAAAAAAGTTTAAGCAAAATTAAACAGAAGATTATACACTCCTAATCTTCGATTTACACGGTAGAATGGTTCTAAAAAAAGACGATGTATGTAAATCGACGCTCACGTATAAATTAAGGCCGACTGGGTAAATTGCAATTGTGTCGTGTGAAAGGGAATTTTTTCGCATTTCTCGGACCGTGTTAATCTGAAACCAATTCGAGTATCGTATGAATCGAGGGTTAAGTCGTTAGGTGTGTTCATTAAATTTTTGGATTAACAATACATAGTCAGAATTTTAGAACCAGTTTCAAGATTAAAAAAAAATTCTTTGAAATGTTCAAAAAAAAAAAAATCAAAATCGATTAGATTTATGAAAAATGTATTTCTCCAATGATATATTCAATATTTTAAATTTCTTTCAGAGTATAACAGATGACTACATCACACAGTGGACTGTACCTCAGCGGGTCATAAATCACCACGCATCATAGTAGAAGCCGTAGCAACAATTCACAGAGAAAAAAAATACCTTACAAGAAATTGAAGCGGACTTTTAGTTCACTGATATTCTGGAGCTGGAGCTCGTATAGACAGATTTCCTTTCGATATCATGAAAATGGTACTGAAGTTGAACGAATCTACTCTAGATCAACAACTAGAAGATAAAATACCTGATGCGACTTTTGTGAAACACTAATACAGAAAATCTCTGGACAAACTCATATTAGTAATGTGTCGCTGAGGAATGGAATTTATAAAATATTAGTATTGATTAAGTAGAACTACAAATTTTATTGCCAAGAACATTTTTCTATTCGAATTTTTATTTGAAACTGAAGCAATATCCTGGTAATAATTGTTCTCGTACGAAAAAAAATTAAAATTCTTGCATATAAGCGGATATGTGAAAATAGTATCATAACATTTTGAATAAATACATCAAATTATGTTTTATATACTTTTTACAAATTGCTTAAAGTAAAATATTCAAAGAAATAGCAACTTTTGAATGAATGCCACTTAAAAACGAATTCTCCAATTTTTTTAATTTAGCAAGCAGACAATTTACATTCTCAATATCTTATATAATACATTTAATTCACAATCCCAATACTCTTCAATATTTACACGAATTAAAGTTGCCACCATTTAACATGTCATGCCTATTCACTTTATTATAAACTACCAAAAAAAATATGAAAGAATTTCTCAACGCATCGTCGCGATGAAAAACACGTGCTTGTTGATTCAACTTGACCACGTGTTTTTATAAAAACAAAACATGCGAAGTAGCAAGGTATAGACAAGAAAATCTGCAGAGACCCGTCAGCTGTTTGATTCGCTGGTATGCTGTGTTTGTGGGTGTTATCATTAACATATAACATATCATTATCATTAATTTCGCAGGCCGGGAATAAACTTTTAAACATGTGCAGCAACACTATATTAACTGTTATGGATTATTGTAGGAAAGCTGTAGTGGACGTGAGAGAAAATCTCACCATGTGAAATCTACAGCAATGTGTAATCTACATGATTAAATTCAATGTCACCATGTGGTGGCGGTACAACTATAGTGTCCGAAAAAAAGAGAGTGCCCGTTACAACGTAATGGGAGCAACAGGTAAAATTAATTCTTTAGGGAAATTTTAAAGCAGATGTATATGATGCATTTCTGAAATTAAAGTTGACAGCTTTAATCAATTTTGGCAGTGGTATATGCGCGTAAAAGGGGATTTATGTATTTTATTTACTCAGTTCAATTAAACCAACATCGTACAAGGGCACAAATCCAACAACTAAAGGAAACGGGCTTTGAGATATTCTGTGTTAACTGGCGTATAGCAACCTGAGGTGGTTTCTGAGCACTTTACCTCGAATAAAATAAGACTACAAAATATACCAAAGCCCCCCTGATTCTGTGGAAGATTTTCCCAAAATCCATCTTTTTTCCTTAGCATTTGTGTACGCTTTAACCTTTTTTACTCGAAAGCTGCAATAATAGCCAGATTCAAAATCTTTGATTTTCACATTTGCTAAATATCCTCCCTCTGTTTATGACACATTGAGAAAAATATTTTTTTACATTTTCCAGAATTTCCTGAATATAATTTCTTCTAATACAACCAGAATTGAAATTCATTGTAAAGATAGTGGGAATAATAAGAAAAATCAAGTAGGAAAAATAGGTGAAAACAGAAAAGTGTAAATTGGAAATTCTTGCAGAAAGAGACGATATGACGACTTTCAATAAATTAGTGGATCATCACTATTAGTTATCATCATTTATGAAGAGTCCAATAGTTTGTTCGAGCCCCTCGTAATTTTTTACATTTTTTGAAGCATTTCTCTGCACCATGTCACACGAGCTTGTTTTTGTGTTAGAGAATGAGGAATCTATCGCGAACAAAGTTTCCTGACTAAACCTACTTTACCATACTTAGATGACTTTTTCTGGACTTTTTGGCTTTTTGGATAGAAACTTGATAATAAAGACCAAATTGCCTACCAGACAGGATGGCATTACTTGATCCATAAGAGAAAGAAACAAATAGAACTAATAAAATAGTGAATTCATTTGAATACCAGATGCTTCCAGTGCAAGGGAATTTTTTGCCAGTACAATAAAGTAGATCCGCTTGTTTACACCTGACCTAGTAAAATATAAAATCAAAAACAAAACAGAAGATATCAATTATTAAACGTAAAAAATTAATATCAAAGACCAAAATACGCATTTCTGTCAATTAATTTTTAATTTTTAACATTTCAAAATATTCTCACTGCATATTAAAAGTGAAATTTTCACTTAAATGAAAAATTTACTAGTTCACATCAATTTTACATATAAAATGAGAAATACCATGTTGACACGATAGATAATTGTATCTCTTGTGAATAATAAATAATATTTCAATTCCCAGGTCTCTTATTTACAGAACATACGTGAAAGTTCCCATAAAAGTAAGAAAAATCAATTTAATTAACAGCACAGGTTTAACCGTCATTCTACGAAATATATTTTATTTTTATTTCCTTTCTCAGATTAGTAAGCATACAGAATTGAATATTTGCAATAGGCTAAAAATTCATGGGTGACAAACAAAATGGGATGATAGAGAAGGAAGTCATTTATGCAATGTGGTCTAATTCTTAGCATATCTATGAGCGATATCTATATATCTATCGAAAACTGAAATTTGAGACTGAGATAAAGCTTTTCACATACGATCCATTATTTCTAGTGGTGCTACTTAGAAAAAGGAGTCTACGAAACAGAAATCCATACGAGATTAAAAATGAATTTCATCCACCCCGGATTCATTTTATACATTTTCATGTAATGGAAGAAATTTTAAACATTTTTAATGTATAAAAAAACCTGTGGGCTCACAAGTATACGTGAAATGCCAAAGTAAAATTTATTAAATTAGCTACTTCTTGATAAATCCTTCCTACAGAAAAACTACTCTACTCCATCCAAGTCCCAAGTCATAATTGCTGCATTCGCAATGTAAATTAAATATTTATGTGCAATTTCAAAATAAAGATAAAGAAACATTTGACCAGAACATTAATGTGATAAAACACAGATATCAGGGTATGTAGGACTATCACATTTCTAGCTAATAAATATCTTCCGCTTAAAACGCTGTCAAAGTTACAATTTAGAGCCCTTGATAGTGGTAACAAAGTGTCATTTTGTAACCCTATGCGATCTCAGATAATTAATGGTGTTTATGTTCCTGAAAAACTGTTTCCTTATCTTTCACAGCGTTGTTAGAATCGCTATTTAAATCAACAGACTTCGGATTAAAACTGCCTTTGAAGTTCACCACAGATTTTGATAGTATACTTAAATTTAGTCTGAATATAGTTGTTTTCTTCAAATTCTCGCAGTTCTCTGAATTCAATTCAGATTCATTAAAATAAAATAATAAAGTAGCCAAAGGAAAATCAGTAAAATAAATGTTTAGAAGTAAAAGCTGTTGCAAAGAGTTGTAAATTTAACAAGTTTCTTCTTTCCCAGATGTAAAACTAGCGCAGTAACTAAAAAAACAAAACACAATTAATGTCTAAATTAATATATAATGGAAATAATGGAAAACACTGAAGCAAACAAAATTCATAATCACAGAAGTAAATCCAGGAAGTAAATATTTCCGATTATTGCATGACACTTAATCCCAAGAATTCTTAGCTAAACCCCATTCTCTGCACAAAATATTTCTATATAAATACGTTCAAAACCATAATCGAATCCAAATTCCCATTAGAATAGCATAAAATGAATAATCAAAAGCAGAACACCTCCCCTTCAAGAAGTATTTCCTCCTATCGAAATTTTATCGTCGCATATCTACCTACCAACAATGGCAACAGCCAAGATACAGAATAATAATAGCAATAATAGTGTATATGTAGTGTCGATTGTGTTATACGATTAAATCTCAAAGTTGAGACTACCAGGCTAAAATCAATATCTAGTTGTGAAAGCAAATTCACAGTATTATACATGTCCATCAATCTATACCTAATAAATTCGCTTGGATACGTTGTACGGCACGAAACTCAGACTAACAGCTCCCAACTTAACAGACACATTTCTATGTAGACAAATTCATTCGGTGAAAGAGTTTAAGAGTCTCCTCCAACTCCAATGGTGGCTAGAATTGCTTGCAACATGGATTGCACAACAAGCCGAGCGTAGGAGGCAAACAGAACTACTAACCAAAGAGATATCAAAACATATGAACCATATCAATCTTTCGGCAGTGGCAGCAGAACAGGGAGTAGGAGAGAATATACAGAATTTCTTGTATGCGTTGGACTATACCAATGCCACTACCCTCTATACCTTGTTTCCCTCGTTTGCAGTAGTACATGGGAAGAGAAATTGCAAACAGATTCTTTGTGCACTAGAATTATATTGTCTAGCAGCATGAGGCGGAAGGCAGCAGCAGAAGACGGGACCAGCATTATATGCACAAGAAATTCAACCAAGAACTGCAAATGTATAAAGGAAAGAGGAAATCGGACATGTAGATAGACGACGCTATGAATATAGTATGACTTGCTCTGGGTACTAAGTTTTTATATCAGACTACTAATAATAAGAAGAAAAATTCCACTTACCTGGAACTTCTACATTGTCTGGGTCATCGTCATCATCGAAATCTGATCCAGAAGAATCGGCGAAATCATTCTCCTCTTCGTGATCAACTTTCCTCTTGGTCGCCTACAGTTGAAAAACAAACAAAAACGAAATAATTTTCTTAGCTTTTTCCAAATGTTCTGATTTCGTATTAATTAAATCAAACAGCACGCTTCTAGCGATAAAAACACTTTCAACGTGGATTTCGAACACTGCACGACTAAACCACACACATTTAGCCGAAGGGACAAATTGCAAATTGCCTAAAACGCCCTGTTTTCAATTGACTGAATAAAATTGAGGAAGTCACAAGCAACAACGTCTTAACAGCTCGAAATGTAGGACTCAGACTGCAGACTGTCGCTGGCTGTGGAACATACTTCGGGATCCTTCACAAGAAGAAACCTCCAAGACCAGCTCCTTCAGAACATATAAGAAACGAATGTATGTATGAAAATCAATAAATGTCTTCCCAAGCCACACCCAGATTAAATTATAAATTCATGTAAATCTAATTTCCATCCAAAAATTTGTTGACAGTTGATAAAAGTGTGAAAAATTCCATTGAGTAATGATCGCCAGGACATTTGAATCGAATTTCAAAATTGGAGGAAAAATCGCGCGCTTTTTTCTCTCCTTAGTACCTCCCCCGGGTGTCGAAATGTCAAAATCTAGCTCCACGAAAAACTACTATATTTTTTTGTTGCTTTTCTATCTCTGTCTGATGCATGTAAGGCTATCGAATGGAGCTTTGCGCAAATGCACTTTATCATGGGAATAGAGAGAGATTTCTAAGGACTTGAGATAGGATGAAGGATTTTTTCTCCATTCGGTTCATTGAATATGTTAACAAAAGTTGCAGTGTTGCAGAATTCTTGACTGACCAAATGTTGTAGGAATAACAGTGACATACAAAAGATATTTCTATATACATATAGAGGCACAGGGAGGAAAGAAATTCAGGCATTTACTTAGGGCTCCTTGTTTCTCTTTCCTCAAATTCTGAATGGACATTTTTCACTACTTAAGTCAATTTTTCCCTGTATCTGAATATGATACAATTTCCTTTTTACTCAAGGATAGGATGTGACTAACAACTCATATTGAGGCTTAGCATTTGGAATCTCTTCAAAATATCCAAAGACTTTCTTTTTCACTTGTTTCAAAGGCCGCATTTATAGAATTTCAGAAGATATAATAAAAAAAAACTGCAAAATTCCCCCATGTCATCGTTGAATCCATTCTATACCGCTCTAGATGCCAAAATAGATGTTTCCGATTAGCTCTTCGACGCGTCGAAACATTAAAAACTCGATATGCTATTTATTAATTTTGATTTTTGAGTATTGAACCTAGTCGCAAAAATGCATCTGAAGATTGCTAACAATGAACAATTTTTTAAAGGGCACCACGTCATAAAGGACTAAGAGAAAAAATTTTTTTACAGTCTTCAGCTTTACATTCTACACAGCCTCTATCTTTCCTCTATCATATTCACAATTTTCCCATCACAAGATGTTAATTTCCTGAAAAGACTAACCACAAAAAATGTAATTCATTATGATAGCGAGTTACTTTGGTCTTTTTAAACAAACCGGAGACAAGTAAAGACCGTTATTAACTTGAAATTTATCTTAACACGTTGAATGCCATAGGGGTGTCACCGGTGACTCTCATTTAAGAGCTCTCTCAGGACGAGTACATTTTAACACGTAATTTTCTCATGAAATCTTTTATGTTAATTGTGACGTGTTAGTGTCAGTTTTGCCCACATTATTAACTCCGTACATTAACAGTTATTTTAAGCCCAGTTAATGTATGACAACTCTGTACTATGCTGCCAAAAGAACACAACATATGCGTCACAGTACAAAAAAAATTTTTTTGCAGATTTTGAAAAGGACAGCTGTATTTTTTATAGTACCATCCATTTTTTACATATTGTAATTTTGATAAACTTTGCAAAATTGTCATGATTCATTTTGAGGTGGAAATATACGAATAGCTTCCACGTCGATCTGGAGAAAAAAGTTTATTAGGAAGTCGGGTGAAGGTGACTGTGCTGATTCTGCTTAAACAACTACGGCTTACAGTCCACAACGAAAACAGAAGATGGGAGTATGTTCCACATTCGTATAGGAATCTCGAAATTCACTTTTCGGCTAGGTCCTCTATCGATAAGTGGTTATCATGCGTAGGTAACAATTTCTATTATAGTGATAAAAGAGCAAGCAACAATGTGTGATTCGCTTTGCTCCAAGCGAGAATTTTGTCGTTGAGGGATTTAATAACAGACATTATAAACATTAGGGATGACGTCGTCCATGGTAGTGGCGTTCAGAAAGGCAACTCCTATTCCAAGTACGAAGAGAAAGCTCGAAGACCAAGCGCTAGGTGTTTGGCTAAAAAGACAGAATGCCAGGCTCTATAGAAGACCTTCGAGATGTCTAACGATATGGAGACTCTGATGCAAAAATGCTCGGTAAGGAACGTCACCCAGATCGCCAGTTGAGCGTTCGTATCGAGCAAATATTTAGCTCTAAAAAGGACATCAGAAAAGTACTCGAACAAGAAGTTGTCTTCTTCAAAGATAATTCCACAATGATGCTCTGTTGGGGTCAGTCACAAATTCATAAAAGAATAAATTCTGTTGTTTTTCTGCAAGTACAATGCAAAATTTTGACTAATTTGGGAAATTCCCACAGAAAATTACAACGTGACCTGGACACCTCCCTCCAAAATATTGAAATAAAATTCTTGCAAAGAATCTAAGGCAGATTTGTTGGAAGTAAACAAAGATCTGAAATTAACTCGATCAAAATAATCTCTCCACCGATGCAACCATCACAGCGGCCTATCATCCTCCTAAAACTATTATTGACAAAATATCAGCTGAAGCAGCGCTCGTCCTCGCCTAATCATCAGCACGTGCTAGTTTTACAAGTCACTGTTGCCCATCGGCATGTGTGAGTACGACTGAGACCGCCATATGTCTTTTCTGCACATGTCACTTTTCCTCAACTTTTTGGTTATGTTTTGACTTTTTTCCGTGATTACAAAATTACGCTCGCCTTTCCTCCGATTATACAAACTTTTTCTCAGAATTTCGCGCTTGGAAAATATCACAACCAGCACAAATCCACAATTCCTATCATTTTCAAGCCGCTCCGGACATCTGCAGAACAGCGATTTACGAGCAATTCACACTCCACCAAAGAACAAAAAAAAAAAACAAGCAAAAGAGCCTCAAGCAGAACTTTGTACACGACTCCCCAGGAACTTTTCGAGGTGAGAAACAAATCAATTACCATTTGAAACATCTTTCCGAGCAAAATAAATCCGTTCCGGGGAAATTGCGAGTCTTACGAAACTTTCCGACAGCTCAATTGACGTAATCCGTAATCCCCAAGTCCTGCAGGAATTGATGTGCGGGTATCGGACTCACACTCGAGATTTGTGGCACACAAGACACAACTCAACTTCCGACTCCGCAATCACAAAGAACAACAACAACTCGCCGAGGCCGATTCTACACTGAAACTGAATTATTTAAGCCACAAAAGAAATTCGCGATGAAAACGTTCGCTCTAAATTCGCTCTGAAAAAACTTAAAAATGAACTTACAGTGATTCTCGGCATTTTTCCCCGCAAAAATTCACTGTCGAAAAATGCACTTTTTTTACACCGAGAAATTGTTCCGCTCTCTCCGGATTTTTTCGATGTGCTTTCGTTTCGTTTCGTTTCGCTGCGGGGCTGCAAATTTATTGAGAGCTGTGAGAAAAATATTTCTGAGAAAAAATTGTCCTTCTTCTTGGGCACGCTTTACAGAAATGAGAGATAAAATTAAAGCGGAATCGAACCTACAAGATTTCCGCTGGGAAGAGTGTTGCAAGCTCGATTCAATGAAATTTCCCTTGGTGTAAAGATTGAACTAGACATCCCAGAGGTTTTGATTTTCACTTTTACGTCTACCCTGGACCGATTTGGGGAGGAATAAAAAACGACCAGTGCAAATTCCCAATCAAATTTGGACGTTTCACAAAATTACGTAAATAGTTTTTGTCGATTTTTGATTTTTTCAAATGTGGCAATTCTTATGCGCGCGCATATCGATTTTAAGAGGGGAAGGAATTAAAAATCCTGCAAATTGAGATTGGGCAATTTTTTCTCTTAATTTTTTCCACGTCTCGTATATGTACACATTCCAAAGGGATTCTTCTTTAGAAAGTTTAACGTTTTTGAAGCGCGAAGAAGTTCCAATTTTTAACTTGAAAATATGCGAAAATTGTTTGTTTATCTTAAATAAAAGGAAACCTGAAGATACTATTGATATACAGAACTTCATCGCCGTTTTAGCGGTGGTTGTGTAATGTGGACTGGCGGTTATCTAAAAAGAAGTCCACTTTCCCTAATGCTGGGAAGCGCATCCTCGGCGAATCCTACTCGAGCCCGTGCCAGCGTCTAAAAATTTTCAAGCTCAGGGCCGAAACACATTCAGAGCCGCAAGTACCAAGCGGGTACCAAGCATTTGATACCGAAAGAAGCCACATGCAGGGTATCAAGCCGCAAGCATCATTCAGTACTGACAACTTTAAAATATTTATAATTGACAATTTATCACAATAGTTGGGTAAGTTTCAAGTTTTCATATTCCGTAGAATTTATATTATGCATGAAATTATTTTGCCTCATAAATGCAATTATCTTTTCCCACATTTTAAATTTAATTTTGACACCTACAAAAATTTATAAATTTACACTTATTTTGTTGGCACTACTGTGGTATCAGTATCAAAATTTAAAACCTTTCAAACTTAGGTAGCAGGCATCATTTGAGCAGTCAGCTTCTAAGAAAAATTAGAAACAGTTTACTGTCTGCCTTAGAAGCTGAGTCTTTCTGTTATTACTTGGTCGATGCTTCAGTTAACGCTGTTATTACTACAAATGGGCCTTCGCTGGTCAGAATTAGAACACGCCAATACCCAATACTCACGCAGGGCAGAAACACAGAAAGCCTAATATCATAGGAAAGTGCAGAGTACAAAGAAGAGCACGTTATTGTCTTCAGGCCTTTCGACGCATGAGTGTGGAAGGTCTGAAGGGAAGTCTGCTAGGGATCAGGAGTCTAGGTTGGGAGTGCCTTATAAGGATAGCATACTCTCAGCAGAGGAGTTCACGGATTATCAAGAGAAAAATATGCGGGTACGATTCTAGATGCTGTTAGAAGCTTTTTTTCCAGCTCATTTAGGCCTGGGACGCTGATGGTCTTCTAAAAAAGAATAAGCCGTGAGAAAGCGAAACAAGGATCATTCTCATTAGGGGCTAAATCCAACTGTCAAAGGCATTTAGGCACCTTAACCACTTAATCAGTCCACCAGTTCTTTCTTCTCCAATCAGGAAGTTGGTTCTATTCGTGTAATCATACCATCATAGATGAAGCCTTCTGTGCTCTCTGGAGACTAATTTCATAGCCTAGTCTTTTGATCACCTGGGAATAGTAAACGAGATGGTAGGCACTCCTTGTACCGTGGTGCCAATGAAAAAAAAAAGAAAACTACCGATGGTTCAAGTGAACATCCAGCACAATAAGGCGTTCTTGACCATTCCACAGAGTTTACTGATCATCAAGCGAGTGAAACTAGTTCTAATCCAAGAGCCATTTACGCGTTCCCTACTTGCGTATCATCCCCTGAGCTCTGGCTGCATAATATAATAAAGAAAATTATGTAATATAATGTAGATGGATTTATTGTTGCGCACAAAAACACTAATTTCTAGTCAAACATTTATTTGCCATTCAAACATAAGTCTATCTTCCCTTCCTTCTGTCACGTTAGCACAACTTCAATGAATAATTTAATTTCCACAAAGTCGGACTTACAGAAAACACATAAATTATACATCAAAACATACAAGTAACACTCAACAATGTCCATTGACCATAGAACGTACATTTTACGCTAGTAGAGTAGTCCTTTTGTCACTTGCCTTTAATTTTTCTTTCGTTAACAGGAGCAAATCCTTAATTTAGGACAATTATAACAACAATTTTGACTTATTACATCGATGCTTGTTTTTTTTTTTGTTTTTGGAACTCAATAATTTTGGCATATCACCTATAATTTACATATATCATACTTACAATTAAAAAATATTTGTTTGATTCCAGTTTTATTAACAATCAGTCCATGAAATTTTTCTAATTTAACGTTTATAACATTTTTTTTTTTCTTGTATTTTTTTTGGTATGCAGTAATACATTTTACGATTATAGCTGCGCTGTTGCGTTCGAATGAATAATTAAAGGCTACTACATAATGGGGTTGAGAGGGTGGTGATTTTTTTTGAATTTCAAACTGTTTTTGTAGATTGTAATTCATAAAACAATATAAAGTCAGTTTTGGTTTTGTTTTGAATCTGCCGCTACTTTTTTTTCGTCTTGCCTTAATGAACGAGCGAAAGCCTTAAATGCAAAGTAAAAACCACCCGGTATATACGTCTATCTAACGGAATGGGATTAACATAAAGCGGTACATTAGATTATTTAATTTTATTCATACTTATTTTAATTTAATCATTTCCAATACTTTTATTTATTTTCAATATAAATCTTCATATTTTCATGATTCCTTCCTGATGTAAGCAACCGACAAGGAAAGAAACATTAAATCATTCCACTGAAGATTATTTAATTGTCTTTTTAATATGCTTCTCTACTAATACTCGTATAAAATTCACTACTTAAAGCATGATCAGAGGGTTGTTGCATGAATTTCTCACCACAAACTTTTAATTTTGAATTAAGTATACTCAGGAAAATACTTTGGTGTCGCTGACTTTGTATCAGACACAAACGCAATTTAAAAAAAAAACATATATCTCAGCGTTAGAGACGAAAATAGTGTACGTTCTTTTAAAAAGTAGGAAAAAAAATGAATCCCCTAAAGTAAAAGTCGCAAGCTCAAAAGCAGCAAAGGGCCAATCAACTAGGTGTATATTAGACGCAGACCGTATTCAATATAATTCTGTAAAGAAAGTGAATGGTTCCAGGATCCCAAAGGAAGGCAAACACACTATTACATCTAGATACACTTTATATTTGACTCTTCGACCCCAAAATCTTTAAATATTAACTTCAGGCTTCTTCGTCATTAGGGGCTAATTTGATTTTAGCTTCAGGAAAAATCCTCGCAAGATGTTAGAAAAGAGATCATCAGATCATCTTCCTAGATAGCTCTAACTCGTGGCATACCACAGGCTTCCATACTCGGTCCTCTCCTGTTTTCCCTTTTCGTTAATGGCCTACCCACTGTTTGTATTGATGCCATCTGTACGCTGAATATGTCCAAGGCTATCTGGACAGACCTATTGCTTTAATTGAGTGTAGTTCATAAATTCAGGAAAGAATTTTATTTTTAGATATTTAATTATCAAGAAAAGAATTTTCGAAGAAGAAGAAGAAGAAGAAGAAGAAGAAGAAGAAGAAGAAGAGTCCAAAAAGTCGAGAAGGTGGATAGAATTTTATTTTCAAATATTTAATTATCAAGAAAATATAAAAGATTGCGTAAGTAGTCGAGAGTAGTCAAGAAGCTGCGTGAAAAGAATTTTCGAAGAAGGAAGAGGAGTCGAAATATAACTGAAAAATTGTTAGTTGTGTTTGAGGAACACAAATATAATACGAGTGCTGAAAAGAAAATTGCTTGCAGAAAAAAGAAGAGAAAAATCAATTTTTTTGCTACGGAAGAGAATTTTCGAAGAAGAAACAAAGTAACTGCCAAAATTGAAATTTTAGTTTGTGCTGAAAAGCTGAAAATTTCAGAGTTTTGAGTTTTGATTTGTGATTTGATTTGCGATTTGGGATTTGGTGAAGTTTATAGTATATTGTATTAATTATTAATTGGTTGGTTAAAAAGTGCAGGAAGATTTGTGCAGGAAGATTTCGAATCGATTTGTGAAGTATGTATTATATTGGTGAAAAAGTGCAAGATCTCCGCAAATAAAGGTGGTATTACTAATAAGCAAAAAGTTGAATTAATTTTATAAATATATAGAAAAAAATCTATATAAATTTTTTTCGTATCTTTGAGAAAATGCCGCGTCGTTTTTGTGTACCTTGTTGTACTTCCGGTTCAAAGAAAATTTCTATGTTTTCATTTCCGAAGGAAAATGTGGATAGATGTAATTCCACGAAAAAACTGGGAACCTACGAAGTTTTCTTACGTTTGTGCGGTACATTTTAACGCGAGTGATATTTTTAAAATAGCGGCGGGTGTTCGAGAGCGTTTGGTTGAATATGCGGTTCCCAGTAGAAATCTTTCGCTTCTTCCAGTGCGCACTCCTTCCGAGCAAGTCTGAAGAAGTGTCGAAGTTTTGTACAATTGCATCACGGATGATGTCGAAGCATTTTCGACTGCACTGGAAACGACGATTCAAAGTTATCCGGATATTGAAGAGTCGTCGGATGAAATACCGGAAGTTATTGAAAATTACACGGATTTCGTCGCTAATTTTCAAGATAAATTAAATTTAGACGGTTGGTTCGTTAGTAAAAATTCAAATAGCATAATTTTTTTTTAAATTGAACCTGAAGAGGAATTTATTTGTAGTTTGGCAGTCCGTATACTGGTAAAAAACGATTTGTGTTTACGCGTACACGTTTCTGATACGGAGGAGTCAGAAGGTTTGTCGTGGATTTTATCAGAAAATTCAAAATTAACACTTTGGTCTCAAATTTCAAATATTCTTGCACATTATAAATGCAAACAATCCGAGTCCGCAATAGATCGCGATTATTATTTAAATTATTCAATAAAATATTTGGAAAAAGCCAGAGAATATGAATCTGATTTTAGTACATCAGAAAAATTTAATATAATTGCTGATGAATTAAAAATGCTAACTACTCGACCACCACAGTACAGCGCCGCGGTAGTAATTATGGCGTTAACAATATTTTCAATATCTGCAGCCGCGTATCGTCAACTGAAGAATTTTTTCATATTCCCACCTACGCGGTATTTGCGATATATTACTTCATCGCAAAATTTAACTCCAGATAAGGATCATATTAATGACGCGAATTATTTACGAAATATCAGCAATAGTTTAAAAGACCGCGAAAAATATGTAGCGCTTCTTGTCGATGAAGTGTTTATAGGTCCGGGACTCCAATATGAGTCAGATAATGTGGTCGGGTTTGCCAATAATGATCCTTCCGAACTGGCTGTAACTGTATTAACCGTTCATGATTTCTTCCGTTTTCGGGAAATGTAGAGAGATTGTTCGTCTTATTCCCTTAAAATATCCAACCGGTTCGACGATATATTCAGAGACAAAAGAAGTGATAACATTTGTCCAAAAATTTGGCTTTCAAGTTGTTGTTCTTATAACAGATAACAACAGAACTAATCAAATCATGTTCAAGTTATTTAGTGCGGAAGACACTAACAACAGATTTCCAAATCCTGGTTTTCCAAATCAGTTTATTTATTTGCAGTACGATACTATGCACATATTTAAGAACATTCCGAATAACAATTTGCAAGACGAACAAAAAACATTCATGTATCCGGATTTTGATACTTTCGAAATTAAACGGGCCTCTTTTCAGCATTTCGTTGAATTATATGAAAAAGAGGGAAACTTGAACAGAAAAAGAGCGTATAAATTGGATTTACGGACATTAACACCAAATAGTTTCGATCGAAATGTTTCTTTGGTTGAAAACATCTTTCACGACACGACAATTGCCGCTTTGTCAGATAACGATAACCCGGATTTTTCGGAAACAGCGGACTTTTGCAAAATAATAAGAAAGTGGGTGGAATATAGTAAACGTTAAGAATACCACCACGCGATTCAATGCTAATACAAATTGCGTGCCGATATATGACTTTCCAAGTCATCAAATTGAATATTTAAAAAAATTTATAAATTGGCTGGACACCTAGAATCAACCAGAAAATCCCGGGAGATTAACAAACGATACTTATTTAGCTGCTGTATTAACTGCAGAAACTCTAATAAGTTTAACGGAATTCGCAATTTCCAAATTAAAGGTTAAATATATTTTACTAGGAGACCTTCAAACTGATGACTTGGAAGACAGATTTCACTTATATCGGGTTTTAGCCGGGCGCACCCGTGCAATTTCATATTCACAGGTAGTTGATTCCGAGAACAAAATTAGAATTTTCAATGTTTTGGCCCAGAACGAAATAAATTCCGAAGATTTATTAATAAAAAACGGTGAAAATTTTATTAACACGGATATTTCTGATTTTGCTAAAATCTTCGATTCCGATTATTTAATAAACTGCGAAGTAGATCCATCTGCAAACATGTTGCAAGTAAATTATCTTGCACGGGATGTACAAATTTGATCGTAGCAGAAAATTGCGGTTGCACGCAATCTGTAAGAGTTTTAGGGAACCATATGTTCGCGATATTCCAGGAAATATGTCGAGATAAGGATTTGTATTTCAAATATTTTAAAAGCAACAACCAAAGAGACATTTTGGTTGAACTAACGATACAATCATGTTTGCCGGATAATTTTTACGTTTCGTTTAATTACGTTTGTGAGTGTGGTTCCAGTAGTTATGAAATTCATTCAAAAATTTGTTTAACTCTGGCAAACATAATTTTAAAAAAATATGTTAAGCATACTAATGAGAAAGTCGTTCGTAATAGGAAATTGCGGACTTTTGGACAGATTTCATTATGCCGGAATTTTTCAGTATTACGTTATTTAAGAATTACTTTTTGGCTACAGAAGTGTTAATTTTCAAATTTATAACGCGCGCGTCGGGAGGGAGGGGTTTTAGTCGGTAGTCCAGCCCGGCAGCTGGGGCTTGGTTGGGAGTCCGACACTACCCGAAATGGGTGTCCGTAAATGGATTTCCCCTCCAAAAAAAGGGTTTTGGATTAAATATGCGGTTCCCAGTAGAAATCTTTCGCTTCTTCCAGTGCGCACTCCCTCCGAGGAAGTCAGAAGAATATTGTTTAATGACGTCATCAGTTTCAGTTATACAATTATGTAGCTTTTTCTTCCTCGGAAGGAATATGAGTGCGCACTGGACCTATCAAGCCAGTCATTTTGACTAGTAATCCCTCCTTCAATTTTATTATTCAGCGTATTATTTCTATCTCTGTTGTATGCAAGAGTTCTAGTATTAAAAATGTGTAAAATGTGTGCTTGCTTCATAAAAAAGATGTGTCTCATAAAGTACCCGGACTTGACTGTATCATTTATAGAGCAGATTATACACCAGCTTGAGGAGTCATAAAATTGTCAACGGTTTTTTGGTTCAAATTTTAGAAAACTTTGTCTAGTTTCTGGTGGAAATCAATAAATGGATTCACCGTGCTTCTATTTTTAACGACAGAAAATCAGGAGCCCTTGCCGACTTTTCAGAGAAAACTTAAAAAAAAACAATTGCTAAAGGACGACTTGGGAAGTTTCATCGATGCACATGTTGAGATTTGTTGAATGATGTTGACCAAACAGCATTGAGGTAGTTGGAAGAGGAGAATGAAAGATTATACAAAGAGGACCTAGTAGGATGACAATACCATATGAAAAAGTGTATTGATGTTAATGATTGCTATGTACAGAGCTTGCGTTTTATATGGTCAATTCGGGGACTCTTTGAGAAAGTACATGCACAACAACAACATGGGCGGGAGTCAATCGACAAGGATGAAAATAAGAAAAAAAAAATCTCTTGAACGTTATTGATAGTTATTCATATTTCTGTGGTCTCTCATGAAGCTGGTCGCTTATTTAGAACTATAATGCAAACCGGTTACAGTTAAGTCTGCGATAAATTTTGTATTGAATTGGAAAACTTACCTAATTTTCTCAATTTAATTATGTTATGAGGTCCTTGTTTCGCCTTAGAAATGCGCAACTGATTGCCAAAAGTGTTTTCACTACACGAATTTCCAAAATTTGCTTAATAAGTACATTCAATATTGCTAAAAATCAAGTTATAATGCTTGTCTGCTCGCAAAAAAAAAAAAAAAATTAAATTAAATTTGTTAAATCGTTTGCTCAAGAGCACTGGCACTTTTCAGATTTCTTTTTTCTAGCTGATTTCAAAAATTCTTAACTTATCGAATGACAACAAAGTGTACTTGAATTCAATTCTGTGAAATAACTAAAATAAAAATAAATACAATTATAAATTTGACTAGTGTCTAAGAAACATACGACCACTATCTTTACATGCTTAAACTATTATGTTCAGTATAGACTTGATAATTTATACGAACTATGCAAAAGGCTACCCTTTATCACAGTTAGCTGACTCCCTTCAAGTTTTCTTTTTATCGAAAAGTTAATAAAAACTTTATCACGCTTATAAAAGCGGTCCAATTAAGATTTATTTTTGCAAAACAAAAGAAAAAACATTTTTCCTTAAAAATTGTTAAAAAGAGAACAAAGAAAAAACATCATTTTTAGCTTTTGGAAGTCAGCATCCTTACAAAATTGTGCAGTCCTTGTGCGTAAATTAATATTTTTTTAATATGGTAGACATGTAATGAAGTTCATAAATGAAAACGTTTTAATGGAAAAGGTTTTATGCATCTTTTCCCTGATTAATGATTTTTTATCTTCAATTTTTTTTTAAGGTCGTTTAAAGAGATTTCGCTTGTGCGCTAAGCGCTTCCTTGCTTCAATAATTATGTAACAATAATAAATTCAATAAAAGCTCGTTTTTGGTATTTGTTCAATAGTTGAGAAATTGATTGATTTTACTTCTTCCCGTAGAAGAGTTCGCTGTCTAAACGTACCCGTTAATTTTTTTTTTTAAATAATTTATAGAAGACTTCGGCCTTGTGTTGAGGCTTTAACTCCATTTGCTGGTGTAGTTGATTTTTTTACTGTTGTGTCTTCTATGAAGTTTGCTCCGTTGTTCGCAATAATTGGAGTTGAATTTTCTTCGACTGGAGATAAGTTGTTGTTTTTAGATTTTCTTGCCGTCTTTCTGGGGAAGAATACCTACGGATTAAAAAGTGCGTTAGAAAGATGATAAAGAATTTCGAATGTAAATAAAATCTGTATTAATGAATGAACGCTTTTTACACCGTGTGAAGTACAAATTTCGGAAATGGTTTCAAACATACATGACAAGATCACCATTAAACTCTAGAGTACCCTCACATGCCTAAAAGCTTTACTGAGTTTGTAATGTCCTCGATTTATTTATTCATATTACTCCCCGCCCACATTCGAAGACCACTTCATATTACAGAGATTCATATACATAACTAGTTTCTTATGTTATAGGTAACAGCACGTTAGGGTGGACAATGTTCTTCCCGAAACGCTATTATTATTTTTTTTTTGAGTATCGCAAGGATCAATTCACAGTCCCTTTCCCTTTAGCGGAAGGTGCTTCCCTTTGCATGCAGCAGAGACCTGTCTGATTTCAACCTATCCTGATTTCAGACACGACCTTGTTCGAACATTATTGCCGTATGTTATCAAATATTTCAGAAATGGATTTAATTAGATTCGTTTGAGCGGCGATTCGCAAATGGAAAATCGGTCCATTAAATTTGTTGACGTCAATTTATGTGGCATCCAGCACAGCGATTTTCTCTGTGTATCCAGAATTGTGCAAATAGTTAACAATGGCCTTTTGTCCAATGTTTAGTTTCTCGGATATTTGACGAATGCTTGAATGACGATTGTTTCCACTTTTTTTTCAATTTTGTCGACTTTTCAACAGTTGCTCAACCCAAACGATCTTTCACATCAAAACTACCCCGTCTCGAAAACGTTGACGAGAATATATGATCACTGAGAGCTGTATCTGCCATACTTTCTTCATTTGTTAAAAATGTAACAATTCGTCCTTTTAGAGATGCAAGATGTGAGATGTGTTATCCCAACTAATGGCCAAATGCATAACTCATATTAGAGACAAAGTAGGGCATAATTCTACTTTTGGGTAGATAGGAAAGGCATGATGTTATCTGGTTGGTAAGAACTAAAGACAGGTTCATTGGTGATGAGTCGATAACATCAAGTATCGGTACGCTAGAGTATCGAGGTACAGCTGGTGGTATTTTTCTCTTTTATTAAAAAAAAATGAAAAGTTTGCCGCAGGTATCTTTTACAATTGCTCTTCAGTGAACCGGAATAGGATTCTGGTCTTGAAATGATCCTCTGAGTCGATCTCAATGGCTCATATAAGCTAGGATTTTACACAAAGTTTACACACTTTTGAATATAATGGCGAAATAAAATATAATACATTAAGATTAAAATCAACATTTACCTTCAAAGCTCCCTTCACCATTAAACTGAACCAGTAAATCTGCGGCAAAAATAATATTAAAATGCTAATTTTGCATCCTTTGGGAAGTCCCATAACAGCCTGAATTGTAGAAAAAGAGAAAATCTTAGTAAATAAACCTTTTATATGAAAATTAGTGTTATTTCCAACCTGAATAAATGGAAGATTTATAGCTTCACTGTACCAGTAGAGGACATATGGCCACATGAGAATTCTACAAATGAAAAACGTTCCTAGCATCACGAGCCCATTAATTATGTACGTGCGGGTATTTTTCAATCCGAGAGTACTCAATATGCTCCGTAGAGATACGAATGGTGTAGAGAATTCCATGAGGTAAATAAAACTGTATACACAGTCACCGAAACCGCCCCGTAAATACTGTAACAAGACGAAACAAATATAAAAAAAAATTAAATTTACATGCGACAAACACGTAAAATCGTAAAATTATTCACTTACCGTCACCACCAGTAACCCAAATGTTCCAATAAAGATGTGATGCATTATCATGATGGGATGAGTGATGATATACTTGAAGAAGTCCCAGCGTCCATCTTTTGGCAATTCTACATTCTCCCCATAGTCATACTCGTCCTCGTGATGTTTTGAGTGGAGCACATCAGTTGGACTCAAATCATTTTTGGGCGCCATTGTATGTATATCGTACAGTCCTCCGTTCAAACATTGTGCCGTGGCGCCGTGTGATTTAGCAGAAAGGCTCATCAATTTCAGTTTATCAGCTATCTTGTGGGTATGGACTTTATACATTGACCAAATGTCGTACATGAAATAGGCAGTTCCAAACCATGCGTATGCTTCCATTACAAAATGGGAAGCGTATAAGAATGACTTGCTGCACGATGATTTGCAGACTATAAAGCCTGCCAGGCAGGAAAATGCTGCTTGGATAGCTGACACAATCCTAGAAGGAAAACGTTTTTGGATAGATATTAATGAAAGATAGTTCCTGTATTATTAGAACGCAATACAAAACACATTGAAACAAATTCTCATGTCGTTTATAATAGAATTAGAAGTAGTTGTGTGTCTACAAGTTTGCCGGAATATTTTGATTCAATTAAGTAATGTTTCTTGATTAAATGCTCCTCGAAATGTTGCAAACTTGAGTACAAACTTGTTCGTTTCTCTCGTTTACAGAGCGCAGTTACCTGCACTTCTGCAATTGCAATACTAAATTACCTTGGGGACTCCCTTGGTGATTAAATTAATTCACTTAAGTAATTGAAGGTTTTAGTTACATAAGATCACGTTTAAGGATTAAAATAAAACCGGGATGTTTTTTCCCAAGTACGAATTGTTCCATTTTAAATTATATCAAAAATGTTTTTAACAAATTAGCTCGGGAGGGCAACTTAGTTACCCCAAGCGGTTTTTTTAATAGTTTTTAGGACATTTAGAGACTATTTGTTTTTTTTTATCTCTTTACGGATATCTAAGTAATGTAACCAAGCTAAAGCCTAGAAAATTCTCCTTACATATCATTCCAACTAAATAAATCACACCAGGCCATTCGAAGGTTAATCTTACATTTATTCGTGATTGTTACTTCATCTTGCTAAATAAGAATCATACACGTGTTTGACATCATTTCTTGCCAGAAGCTTTGAGGCTTCTACTAATGCAATCGATGAGATCAACAGAATGAACTCCACCAACCAAGTAAATGTCTACGGATCGATGATAAATTTTCTATGGAGTCAGCTTACATATGACGAGTTCAATTTGTAAGAAATTTAAAACTGGAAAGAGAATCCTTGAGCCGATAGCATACTTAAAGAGGAAGATCCAAATTTTTAGAATGCTTTGCACACCTATTTTCTGTGTGCAGCATGTTGATTAGAAGGAATTTACTATGATATTCCTATCATCCTATCAAAAGGAAGACAAAGCTCCAACGGCCATAGGAGTATCCTGAGCAACTGTGGACAAAAAATAATGTGCTTGATCGTCTAGTAGTCGAGGAGATGTACTTTCCTTTCTGTCGATTACAATACCGTTTCAGGTGATTGTAATCGAATCGACAATCGCAATACAAATCCCAATTTTGGACACTTCACCAAACGAAAAAGATCTTCAGTTTATATTAAAAAAACTATTCAATAAATAGAAATTATAAATCGATAACATTTATGACATCAACAACATCACAATGTCATCACCATCAGCGTGGCCTTGATATGATCGAAATATAAGATCTTTATATCACCAAAGCAAATTTCTATTTTTAGCGGATTTAAATGAATTGGCAGCCAAATTTATAAGATAAAAGATCGAACGATCTCTCCTCGTACTGATCTAGGACAAATTTTAGCGTATATAGCTAGATCTTTGACGATATTTTTATTGAGATACGAACCTGCATCACACATGGTAGCAGAGCACTCGCTTCAGCGAAGAAGCTATGAAATCGTTCTCCTTTTCACGCAAGTTGAAGGAGTGAACAATAATTAGACTTTTTATAAAATACGACTGGAATGCTCTGGCCTTAACGAACAAGAGTATTATTGGCCTTAAATAACAATAGTATTAAAAGTATTTGAGGTTTGTTTTGTATTTAAAACACAGTTCGAAAATGGTGTGAAGCAAATAATAAAAAAAAAATAAACTACGAATTACATGAAGATTTCAAGGCTCCCACTATAATCAATTTCGTAAAATATGAAGGGAGTAGAAACTGTGCTGATATTTCTAATAGAAACAACTGCAAGGTATCATCCAAGTTGTCAGAGAGAAAACCCCCGCGACACCTGAGAACCTGCAAACTTAAGAACTTAAGAGAGACACAGTAGTAGAGGCTACATATATCAAGGTATAGTGATAATCTTCTATGTATGGCCGTGCAATATCATGAGGACGATATTCCTCATACTGTGGACATTTGTGTTTGAATTTTGCACTGAAGGAAATCAGGAGTTATTGACAATAGCACGTGGCAGTAACATTGTTATTCAGTCCGATCACTTGAGGCGTACCGCAGGAATCAACTTTTGGACCGCTCCTATTTAGCTTATACATTAAAATAATTTTCTTTT
>QYTT01085570.1:10329-22102 GCA_006980735.1 Dasypogon diadema | reverse complement strand
CGAAAATGGTGTGAAGCAAATAATAAAAAAAAAATAAACTACGAATTACATGAAGATTTCAAGGCTCCCACTATAATCAATTTCGTAAAATATGAAGGGAGTAGAAACTGTGCTGATATTTCTAATAGAAACAACTGCAAGGTATCATCCAAGTTGTATATGGCCGTGAAATATCATGAAGAGGACGATATTCCCCATACTGTGGACATTTGTGTTTGAATTTTGCACTGAAGGAAATCAGGAGTTATTGACAATAGCACGTGGCAGTAACATTGTTATTCAGTCCGATCACTTGAGGCATACCGCAGGAATCAACTTTTGGACCGCTTCTATTTAGCTTATACATTAAAATAATTTTCTTTTTATAATTCATGATGCCTCCCCATTCATTTATATGCAGATAATGTACAGCTTTATTAAGCAGGTCGATAGATGTAAGAGTATACTGTCCGATTTCCGGTCGGGTACTCGCTAGTTCAACTCCACTCCCGGACGCTGACTTAAGATGGTTAAAATAAATGTTTCAGAAATTTACCATCATTGAAATTTACATTTCTCGGTCCTAATAAATGTTGATTAAAACTGAAAATGTTTACTCTTGAAAGGTTAGAATTCATTGACCCTTTCTTGTAATATCAACAAGACACAAAAACGCAAATATTTAATCTGAACTAATAAAATCTTAATCTAATTATTCCATGCTCTACGATTTCTTTGTAACACTACCCCTAATCTCGGAATATTACTTAAATCTAAAAAAAATCCAATGAACGTCAGACGAACTCCTACTTTTTCAACCCCAAACGAACTTCGTAGTACAAACAAAACCCAAGACTGTAGAACACGCAAAAATCTATAGGGGAATAACACGCAAATGCTGAATAAAATTGAAACCGAATCCGTGGGAGAATCGATATGCTGCCACCCTCACATTTGCCTCTTATTTTTAAATTAAGGTATTTACAGGAAAACGGTTCATATGACTCGATCTCGCCCATATAAATTAATTTCCTCAATGAAATTGGCCTAACCTTTTGGTTTTTGTTACAGGAAAACAGCTTTGATTACAAATTAACACGAAACTGTACTACGTAACAGCCACTCTGTGATGTAAATATCTGGAGCAAAGAAAAGGATTATATTTAAGATGATTATCGAGTGTACACATAAATAATGAAAGGTTGAAAAGGTGTTAGAAAATATGGAGTAACCTAATGTGTATTTATGCAGTGATTTACATACTCGGGTCGGTGGGACTAAATTTAGAATTTGGTGTTGGAAGAGATGGGTTTGAGCTAAAAGAATTTGTTAATGAGGAATAAATGAACCTAAAATAATTTCTACGTTAAAAATCTTTTTTGGGAATAATAATAAGCAATTCGATTAGTAGAACGACATGCATGTGGTGCTATGAAATTGTATAAAAATAGAAAGGAAAAAAAGGTTACCTTCCAGTAATTTGCTGAAGTCCTTAAAAAAGTAATTTTGTTATTTTTGGACCCCAGTCGTATATGCGTGCATTCATATATGAACGCAGTGACAATAAGTGTAACACTTTAATTAAACAATTATAGAACACAGGCCATCATCAGATACCATAGCAGCTCATGTTCAGCAAGTATGTACATCTACATTGTACTATTGCTAACAAGATTGAGATTAAATCTAAAACGTCTCAGTTCCTGATACCATTGTTAGATTCGTCACATCAGCAGGAGAGTTGGTTGAGCTGTAGGTTTCCAAATTTACGCTTCTGTAGGCACATGATCGATTTCAGCAAAAGACTTAGTGATTTATTTGGATACTAGTGATTGAGACTATTCTACTAACGAGAATTGTATACTTGCAAAGCCACTGAAATGTTGCTTGACAGTAAAAATTCCATATTAAAATTGTGCAATAAGTTGCAACATTTGTCAGGTTAAAAATAATTCTTAACCTCCTCTTCCCCAACATTTACTTCTACGTAAGCTGGTGTTGTCTGCACCAGAGGATTGTCCCCTGAGCTTCGCAGTTTTTCAAATTTGCAGTTTTTTTATGTGTTTACCTGCTATAGCTAAACTCAGTTAAAGCGTTAAATGCCACAATTAGCATAAAAGCATCTGTGAGAGAATCACGTGTTTTAGACTGCACTTGTCGGGTCATCGGTGACCCCCACAATTAACATAAAAGCTATCGTGAGAGAACTACGTGCTAAAATGAATTTGTTCTGAGAGAGCTTTTAACACTTTGGCTGCCATGATATCACCCGGTGGTGCACACTTAAAAGCTCTCTCAGAAACGCTGAACGACGGAACCATGTTGAGAGGTTTTTTTAGGAGCACATTAATTTGTAGGGCTGCATCAGATTTTGACCTTAAATTTTGTACAATGCCAGTCGAAACACACCCGTTTGGACAACGATCAAATCGCATTATATGTTGTAGAAATTGGATCCTTTCTTATCAACCACCACTGTCTTTACTCTGAAAAAAAAACATCACGCTAGTAATATAACACTTTGATTATAATTTTATGTTTTTATAAGCACAGAACGGGTACACGTTATCAATGTAACATTAAATCAAGGTTAAAAATTATAGGTCAAGTAAAATTAGTGATGAACAGATATTTTACATACGACCATCTAATTGTGAAAAGTACTTTGCACTTTTAAGAGATTACGAGAAAAATTAAAAGCAGCAAAAATAAAAATATTTCTCTGAATATTTTTACGAAAGACGAGGAGGGAATTCCTCTGTCTTTAAACCCTTTTAGCATTATAATATCAGAATGTAGAAGAGTTTCCATCTACCAGCATTATTCCCAACCTACGTAGTCGCAGGTCACAGTCGCAGGTTGACCAAAAAAATTTACATTTAACAAAATTACACCTTTGTGCCCCGAAAAATTAGCAGAAACGGCAAATAGGTGCCACTACATGTTTCCAATAGAATTTAATTTGAATTGCATTCAAATTAAAGCCGTAACACCTTAATACGTCTTGTTGTATTCAATTTTAATTACCATTGCTGTTCATCCTCATCACGTGGTCATACCTTAATTGAAATAAACAGTGAACAGCAATTGTCACAGTTGTGATACGACCCCAACTTAACGACTCTTATTAATTCGTTTCCTCCATTGCGTGCCATGAATTAAATATCAGGAAATATTGAACTTTATCAATACTTTAACCCAAAACAAAAAATACGCTACTAGAAAAATGAATTCACCCATGTATCTAGCAAGTCGAGGAGTAGATAATCGACAAATCGATTTGACTATGAATTCTCATCCGATCTGGTGAAACGTTTATCAATAGTTCTTTCATTTTTTTTTGTTTTTGTTTTCAAGTAAGCAACTGCGCGCTTTTGGATTTAATTATGAATTTTGTTTTAAGATGTGGCGATGATGACCATGATGATACCACAAAAGGAGAATTTACGTAAAAGTAATATTGAAAAACACTTGGAAAAAGTGGGACAACCTGATGCACAGAGTGGCTGGCATACGATACCAAGAATTTGGCGTATGAACGTTGCAAAAAAAACAATGAGGCAAGTTTTACTTCACGATTGTATTTTATCATGGTTGGAAGCGTAAATAAAATTACCAGAGCAAGTAAAAATGTAATTTGGTTTTGTAATCCCTTTCAATGCAGAATAATTGAATAAAAATTGAGTTTTACTTGAATTCATGTTTGCAGTGAACAAGACTGAGGGCCTTGAACGTTGTTCTTCAATTTTCATTGGTTATATAAGTTCGTAGTAAAGAGCGCGGTTATCAGTTGAAGTAAAAATTCATTTCGCATGTGCAATTATCACAAAAAAATGAAAATAATAATAATCTAAATATGAATAAAAGTCGCGTCTGAAAGTTCACTGACTGTGTGAAAGAGTACTAGCTGGCTCTGGGCTGGCCTTTCGTTTGGGGTGACGTTTTTTCAAACAAATCGTGTGTGCTGATAACGAAAGCAATATGGTTTGAAGTTAGTGAAACATTTAAATGAAGAGACTTGTACTGATAATTATGGAATTATATTTGCTTATAGAGGGAAACAAAAACCCTTTAATTTCGAGACGAGAATCGTCACAGATATATTTCTCTTCCTCTGCTTTTTTCTCATAATTGAAACCTTTCTTTTTCTAGTCATAATTGCAATTTTGGTACTCCATAATTCCATTTTTGTCTATCTTATCCTTTTTAAATGTAAACAACTAGAGAATACCAATCCAATAACAAGAAACCTCTAATATCTGAAAATATCCTCTTTAATTATTTACGTGGTGCGCGATATTCCGATCTTAAACGTGGGGTGCCATAAGGCTCTATTCTAGCATCAACTCTTTTTCTCTTTTTCGTGAATGATCTGTTCTCCTTTAATTTCAATTCCATTTATGAATTTGAAGACAACATTACTCTCGTTTTCATATGAGGAGCTGGCGAACAAAACCGGACTTGTCACTTAATTGTTTTTTTACAGGAGAGGTCAAAATCGAAAATAAGCAAATAGTGATCAGGTAGAATTGTATCGGACAAGTCCGATTCTGTTTGAAAATGTACTTTTTAACAATTATTTTGAGAGGTTTAGTGCCGCTTTTGATGGATAATATTTTTCGGAGGCAAATAAAAGTGAACTTGAGGAGCCAGAAAAAATAAAAAAAAAAAATTTGACGTAGTGTGGACAAGTCCGGTTTTGTTCGCCAGCTCCTCATATATTCAGGTTCGGATTCACATGGGGAAGTCCGGACCAATGAGGTTATCGCTAATTCACAATATATCGTTTAGGAAAGGAGGAATCATGTCGCCTAAGATTAAAACCTCTTGACATGGGCATTCGCGTAGATGCTAGAAAGATTTTTATTGGTAATTTGGACATAGAAATTTTACTACACAAGACATTCCTGGCTTAGTATGTCCATTCGATTTTTTTTTGGCTAACTTGGGGTTGATAGTTATCGACCATCCTGCATATAACTCTGACTTTGTACTTTGTGACTTTCTCGTATCAAACTTAATTTAAAAGGACGCAAGTTTTACAACGACACAGAGCTCTTAGTAGTGTTAGACAAAGCATTTGCAGAACATCGAGAGGAAGAATTCAAATTCAAATTCAATTTATTCATTACAGTTGCGTCTAAACGTCGACAAATGAAAAAATCACGAAGATATACTAGTTTACTGGCATTTAGCAATTTATATAAGAAAATTAATACTCTCTGCTTCAGATTTCAGCAAGAGACCAATAACGCGTCCACTTTAAACACTGACCATGTGTAGACTCTGTTCGGATCGCAATTAATTTTCTCAATACAGTCCTCAATAAGCCAAACTGATCTGGCCAGATACAACTAAATATCATCTGCATAGAAATGATCATTTATGTCAACAACAGCTTCAGGGAGATCATTTATAAGTGGACTAAATAACATCGGTCCTAATAGTGATCCTTGGGGGACTCCACATGGCATAGGAAGTTTACATGAGACTTCATCTGATACCTTGACATGTTGATGGCGACCGCATAGAAAGTTTTAAATTATCTATTTATATCATTGCAGTCTCGATATGTGCAACTGATAACATTTGTCTGATTGCAAAAAATGCAATGAAAGATCTGGCCGTCTTACAAGATTATGAAAAATCTGATCCTGTTTACACAGGGACAAAGAACGTATTGCTCTTACAGTCGCTTCCTTATAAATATATTCTGGCAAACTGCTGTGACGAAAATATATTAATTACATATTTGCAAAATTGGTAAAATTTTTTTTCTTATTAACTCCCATCCATATTCTCCATGACCTGGTAAGAGCATAAGATGACGTGTGATATATTAGAATTAGAACGGGTCACACAGCTCTTACAGAGTTAATATTGTAAATATAAATTCTCTCATAAAATATAACTAACCTACTCCAGTGCCCTTGGCCAAGATTAATTTGCATTATCACACGAGAACACAATAATAACTAGCAAAGGAAATAGCGTGCATGAAATAATGGCACGAGTTTCAGATCGGACTGAATATATAAATATACCCCCAGCTACTGGTTTGTCGTAGATTTGTCAATTGATGGAACTGCTTCCCTGTTTATTATCTAAATAACTACTGTGATGTGGAGAACAAGAGCAGCGCGATAAGTGGCTATCCAGTTAACAGCAGCGTGCATGATCATCTCATTTTGTTCTGATTTATATCGCCATAGATATGTAAATTATGTTTGGATTTTCGCCGCATTGTTATGAGTTTTTTTTTGTTGTTGCGAGTTTCGAAATTAAATTTTATTAATCGCTAATATTATGATGAAATATTTTTGTTTACACCTGGATTGAATGGTCTTTAACACTTTTTTAAGGTGGCAAAGATAATTTATTGTTAACAGAGGGAAAAGATTTATAGGAATTTAACTGTTGTTACTATGTTATTCGGAGCTCGCAACAAAATGTTCGTAAACTTGTAATATTTGCAAAATTTGAAATCAATTTTGGATTTCTTTCCTCCACTTGTGCTCGACTCACAGACAGCGAAGTCTGTCTCATAAGAAAGTCCCCAAAAACTCTTCAACCCAAGATTTATTTCGTTTTTCCAGTGGGTAATATTAAAAATAAGCATGAATTTCTACGATTGTATAGTGAATTAGAGAAATATATTTAGAGTTCGCAGCAGTTCAGGTGAAAGACTAAACGAATTTAAAGGGTATGTAATGTGCCGGAATAATCAATTATGGCCTTTTGTCTAAATATTGCGAATAAAATTGTAAGGTCTTCCTTTTTAAGAGGAGGAACATTCAGAGAGGGACATTTTGAGCCGATTGAACACATGTGTAGAAAGCCTATCAAGTTTTTATATTATTTACTAAAATAAAGTTTAAAAAAAAGTAAAAAGATCTGGTCTATCGACTAGATAGCCATTTTTATACCGGGATTCGATAACTATGTGATGGCGCTTTGTTAACAATCAATAATCAAACAAATGCCGCAATATCCTATAAGGTTTTTTTCAAGTTCTAACTCTGAACGTACTCTACATACTGTAAGATAGTGCCATAGTAAAAATTTTTGAAAAAAAAAATCCTCATGCAACACGGAAGCAAAAGAAGTGTTTTCGAAAAAAGAGTAGACAGTACAATAAGTAGAAGGTTGAAAAAAGTGGGGTAAAAAGCGAGGCCACAATCCCAAAAAAAAAGCTTCTTATTGAAAATTTGTGTAAGAAGAAGAGCCAAGGAAGATGTTGATCTTGACTAGCAAAATATTGCCTTTTTTGTAAAGTCTAAATTTTTATTGGTTCTGTACTTCAAATTCAACCTTTTGCAAATCAAATTCACTCTTCTGCAAATCAAGATTTTCTACAAAAGTATTTTTTTTTTCTTGAGCTTTTGCAAAAACAAAAATATGAATTTGATTTGTAAAAAGTTGAATTTGAGTTGTGAGCAAAAATCTCACTTATTTACTAATAATAATAATGGAAACTGGATATCATATTAGACGTAATTACGCAACAATATTTTATACACTTTCAATAAATCAATTAATTGAACACAGAAATTTGTTTGTGACTTTTATATATCGCGTGCACGCTCTTGTAAAAATTTCTTTTTGTAAACGGGCTATTGTTATCTGATGGGCTCTCCTTAAGATGATAAGTTAATTAAATCGAGAGCCCGAAATTTATCTTCTTCTTTTGCCTACATTTATCATTCCTATTTTAAATACCACCAATGAATAAAGTGGAGAATTTTAGTGGCCAGCTGATAACTCCACATAGTTCAATCCGTAAATCAAAAATCGTTGTTAGCTAATGTCTAACATTTTCAGAAATTTTAGAGAGAAGTGGTGAAATGGAAATCTACCGATATGCTCTGCAAAAAGGTGTCTGCTTCTTTGGAATAGGAATGATTTTGGTATACTTCTACTGAGTAAAAAAAGAGCATAGAGATATTGTTGAAAATATGAATAATGAAGGGGATAATAACAGAAAGAATTGACTTCAAAAATTAGGGATGCATATTATCAAGGTCTACTGCTCTACTTGCTCTTTAGAGTTAGAATATGACAGATTTCGAACTCTCAAAAAACTTACATATTTGCTCGGATCAGAGCAGAGGTCTTTTCAGATTTTTTGTTTGTTATTCTTTTTCACTCGGATCACAGATCTGGTCTGTTTGGAGCAACGTCGCCGAACAGAGCTAATGTCTCAGTCAACGTTGAACGACTCTTGTATTTTTTTCTTGTAAAAGATCGAAGCGTAGGTCCATTTTAAAGTAAGACTACTTAAATGTAAATATTTAAAAACCTAAGAGTAATTATTTATTACATTTTGGATAGGAAATATCTCGGATATTCCATATTCCACGTCGTGCTATGGGCCACTGTTTTTCCATTTTTTGTTCTTTCCTTTCCTTTTAACGAAAAATTCCAGAAATATATGTAGAATATGATTTTTAGTAGCGAAAAAGGGTCAGGCAATGTCACACATAGAAATAGCATAGGTTTTACTTAAGAAAATAATGAACAAAGTCCTGCAAGCATGCGTGACAATGCGAAAAAAATAGTCTGATAGAACGATATTCATAAATGCATTAAATTTAAATTTTTCTACACAACTCGCACAGCAACTCACTTGTTAGTAATGTCCATGACATCAGAGACCATTAGGCGATACTTCCGCCGAATTTGGATACCCTGTCTCGTCTCCAGCAAGTATTTATTAAAAAAGTCTGTCAAGGAAACGAAATACACAAATCCCAAAGACGTTAAAAACAGCCCTCTTTGAAGTGATATTCGATCGCTGGTCGAGTTCAACTGCAGAAGACTTCCACATGCTATGCTGATGGAACCAATTGAACATGCCAGGCACACGTAACATCCCCGGGAGTGTTGGCTTTGTTGGTGCTGTCTATGCTTCATCATTTTCACTTGGGTGCAACGTGTACCGAACAAAAAACAATTATCCAAAGCGCTGGAGAGACTAGAACGATTCACTAACCGCTAACCGGCATAGCAGAAACAGAAAGTAGAAAAAGCTCGTTAAATTGCAATCATCGAACAGCTGATAAGTGTCAAAACAATCTGCACGAACGCACAAACAACAGTTGCAAGGGCAGCCACTGGGCAGCTAGACAGAGACGAAGCGCGACAGTAATTCAGTAATCACTAAAGCCACGCCTCCGATCAATTTGTGCGGATGCTGAACCTGAACGCGAAAACTCGGTAATGAACAACTGTTTTTCGCCTAAATTTGCAAGCAATTCGTCACAATCACTCTCATCGATCTGTCGATTTCACAGTCACGCCCGTAAGTCACTTATTTATCCACGCAATTTCGCTTTTCACGAACGTCTGATAGGAGAACAGCCGCTACCTCCAGTTTTCCAGACCTTCACCCTGGCCTATAATTAACAAACGTTTGCAGAAATATGTTACCTGACCGAGTTTCGAAGACCTCCCGGTTTTGTGCACTGGAAACGCGTTCGAGTGCGCGTTAAACCTGTGCGTGATTTGTGCAATTTTCACACTTTCAATTAAGAAACGCGTCAGGGTCACACGCACTTTATTCAATCGCGGCAAGTGCGAGTGAACTCTCAAAGAACAACAGAACGAATGCGAATTCAACTTGTCGGAAAATTTGTGTTAGCCGAAAGCTTTCAGAAGTTGCAGGCGTTTTGTTTTTTTTTGTTGGCTTTCTGAATTCTTCCGGCGAAAAGCTCAGAGACAGGCGAATTGGTAGGATTTGTGCTGCCATAGGTAGAAATGTCACTTCATTTTTAAAGTTTCAATTGGATGTGAATCAGTCTGGCTTCTGTGCGGATTTTCATAAAATAAAATAGGTATTTGACGTCAATGCTAATTTTAGCACTGAAACATTTAAGTTGAATCATCTTTGACTAGTTTTGTGATAATTTGGTTCGACTTCAGGAACTGGAGGAAAATGGGAATTCCCTTTGTACAGTCCTCTACATCAGTGTAGCGCATGAACTCGCCATGCTCACGTGACCAACTAAATTTGGTAAGGTTAACGGTTAATGGTAACTTCTGTTCAATCTAATAATTGATGCCTTCTAGGAATAAAACGGATATAAAAAATTTCTATGAAAATTTATGGAGAGAAAATATATTTCCTTACTTTTTCCTTCTTATGTAGAGAAATTAGCAAAAACAAATATAAATCTTCAAGGTCAACGAAAAGTTTCGAATAGAATGTTAGAAATTGGGTTTCTTATTATATATGTTCGTTACTCAGAACAAGCTAAACTAATGTACGGAATTAAACGCTAAGTGTTGAAGACGATTGAGGGAGAAAGCCAAGGTAGACAAGTTCTGATTAAAGGCCAATTTACATAGCAGCAACATGTTTTTTTACTGAAAACCTGAACGAGATGGTTTTATTGATTGATGATATGTGTAAAAAAAGGACAAAGAATGAAGGGGAAAGAAAAATTCAATTCCAGCGGGGAAACTGACATTTTAGCTCGTAAAATTTTGTTGGCATATGTTTTGTCTTTTTTCGTATGTTATCATGTTAGCTTTATCTATCCCACTCACACTGTTTGCTTACAATGTTGCAGTAATGTAAATTGGCCTTAACATGCCAACAAGAGAAATTTCATGCCAAAAAAATTGTGGCTCACTTGCAACAGTTGTCAGGCCTAAACTGTGCTCAGTGGATCATAGGAAACTATGTAACATCTTCATTCTTTTAAAAATAAAAGACGAAACATGGGTGTTTGCATGTAATCCTGGGAGCAAAAGGCAAAGCCAGCTGTCGGTGGGGAAGGTGGAAGCCAGAGGCTCCGGAGTTTTGGAGACGTTGAGGCGATCAATCTACCGTGTTTGTCTAGATTTGTTCCACCTCGCTTAAATCCCGTGGAACTTCAACTGAAGACTTGGTGACGATAAAAAAAAACCTGCAACACGTGAGAACTTATTTTCGGAAGACTATGAATGGCTACTTCCAAGCGTGGGACCGATGTTGACCACGGTGTGGAGAGTTGGAAGAAGAATGCAGTGATGGAATTTAAGAGAAATTTTGTCATTACTTACTTTTGTACAAAGTCCAGAGCAAAATCCCCGGAATATAATTGCCCCACTTCAGATATTCTGGCTTTAATAATCATTGGAATGTTGTTGTTAGGTAAATTCGATTCACACTGAATTGTCCTCTGAGATAGGACCTGAAAGAAGAGCATTATATGACGATCTTAATGAAAGAAAGATGTAGAAAGGCAGACTTTTAACCCATAAGAAGAACCCAAGATATCACATGGCGATTCAGGATCAATATTAGGGTGATGGTTGTTCACTGGAATCATTAAAAAAAACTTGAGGCTAGTAAGCTGCTTACTAAATCTAAATTCATATACACCTCATCTTCCTCGTTTGTAGTAATTCAAGTTTCGCAACGTTAGAAAACCAAAAGTTCTCCAGTTCACACAAATCCCAAAGCGATTCCAATTCTATTGAACTTCTGGGTTTCAATGGAATCACAAGAAATTCTTTTTCTCATTTTTTATGCAGAGTATGTGGGTTCTGATACATTTTCCTCTAAAATCTGCTCATGAAAATAATTTCATTTCATTATTTTGCTTACTGCCCATCGATCACGTATCCATTTGCAGTTTTCCGTCTGCCGAAAGTGGACAATGAATCAGTCGAGCACCCCCAGACTTAATTCAATAGAGTCACGCGTGCAAGCCTGCAACAGAATAACCGCGAAAGTGAAAAATTCAACCTCTTACGTCCGAAACGCTTATAAGGCGTAATGTAAATAAACAATAAAATAATTCTTTAA
>QYTT01085568.1:0-33128 GCA_006980735.1 Dasypogon diadema | reverse complement strand
AATTTGCAGATATATATATAGGGCTCAAACATTTATACATGAAGCATGAGGTTCAAATATTAGTAAATAAGTAAATTGAAATTAGCTAATTGATTATCAAAATACTGAACATGTAAAGCATTCACATAGGCCTAGGATAAAACTGAAAATACTTGTATGCATAATAATAATGGAAGGTCATAAAAGGAATTCTAAAAAATGTAGTTTTAGTTTCTAAGTAAACTTAAGGGGGAGGTGTAGTATTCAAGAGATGTAAAATAGTAATTGTATAACATATATACTTAGTAACTTATAACATACATACTTAGTATGAATACAAACATATACAAGTACAAATACACAGCACAGCTCCGTTATCCAATATCAGAAAGAACCCTGTATAGTTAGTAAGTTAGTCGATAAGCTAAAGTAGAGTAGTCACCAATAAAATCATGAACTCAAGACTTGTTTTTTAAAATACTACAATGCAGGGTGTTATAGTTTTAAGGAAACATTGTGTAAAAATATTCATGATTACGGAAGTAAACTATGTTGTCTTTAATGGGAGAAGAAGAGAAATCGTTTAATAGATTACTATCTGCCTGTCATCTGTGCGTTTGTCTGTCTGTCTGTCTATCCACACGTTTTCTGGAGTACGCTGTGAGCTAGAGATTTGAAATTTTGTAGACAGATACCTTCTTTAAATTGAAAAAGCAAGTTCGGAAATGAACCAATTTAGACAACTCCTTCATAGGGTTATCATATGAAAATACTAGTTATATAAAATTAAAAATCGCTAATTTTTCTAAATCAAAAACGCTTCACAACAGATTAAATCGGGCAATTCTTTCAGAGAGCCGCCATATGAAACTTGTAATTTCTTATTCATTAAATTAAAACTCTTTCCAGTCTTAACATAAAATAATTTGCCGTTCGCAATCTTTGCATTCGAGAAAGTTATTTTGCATAAACTATGTAGGTTTTTTTCAAAAAAGGTCGAAGGGCACAAAAGGGGGCACTTGGCAGCGACTTTGACCTCAAACCGGGTTCAAATTTAAAGGCCACTTGGCGGACTACTTCGTTTTTTTAAATGTAACGCCCTATTTTTGACATCAGAAACGGACAGAAAGTAAAATCTTATTTTCGATTATGTGATTTACGTATGCACGAAAGTGATCTATGTCCTTCTAGGCCGCATAACTTCTATGTCTATTTTTGTTTAATAAATAAAATAATAGTAGTCATATTAAGCAACTCTCTGTCCCTCTGTCCGACTTGCTTCAGTTTCTGCCATATTATAATTTCGCTAATTAATATGGAATAAAATCTAAGTTGTACTTAAAATAATTTTTAATTTTCTGTTAACTGGAGAATCGTTTAAACGGCCATTTCGGATAAAAGGTGTTTGACTGTATTTCGGCTCCAGCCTTTTACCAAATTATTTTCATGAATACTTTGATAAATGCTGCTGGTAAATTTTTGCTTACCCTTTTACTGCTTTTCAAAAAAATTATTGATGCCCACTAATAAGGGGATTTTTAAGAGAATATTGATTTCGTTTTAGATAATTTTGTAGACTGCGTTCATAAGCACGAAATATATGTTTTTTTTAGTTTTACATAAAATATCTGTATTTGATTTTCATGTAATCATCTCGACGTATTCATATTCATTTATTACGGTTAAGTACAACAAGATTGCAAATCTTTTGTTATGTAGGTACTCTTAATAATAAAGAAGGATTTAATTGATTATTGAACCTGTTAAACCATATTTAGTAAATAATAAACTAACTAAACTAACCAACTGAGTTGTACTAACTAATAGGATATATAAAATAGAGAAAACAGAAAAAAAGGATAAAGGAGGCAGGACGGGCGCAAGTTAGTGGGGCAGAATCGCACGAAAAGTGATAGTCACCATAATGCTGCAATGACACTGGGAGGAGATTAAATTATATTTAAGTGTACCCTTAACATTCTCTGAAAGCGGTTAGTTACTGCCGTTATCTGCAGAGCCACCGGTAGCGAATTCCATAGGTTTACAATGTAGGCAAAGTAAGAACGCCGTCCGACAGTTGAATGGAAACGAGGAGACTGCAGTTTCAAGTGTCTTTCCGAAGGAAGAAATCTAAAATTTTCGAAGATATACCCAGGCTGTTTTGAATATATAGCACCATGAGCGAAGTTTAAGAATCTGTAGTCACGGTACGTTTCCAGAGAGCAACCCAAGACCACGTTCCGGTACCGACTTATATGATCAAAGCGACGCAGACCATAGATGAATTGCAAACAATCATTAAATGCAACGTTGACCTTCCTTAAACAACCAGAGTCTATGATTGGAAATATTATGCTCCCGTAGGTAAAAAATGGAATAACCAAGGCTTTTATTAGTCTTAACCGGATGTTAATAGAAAGCAATGAGCCAAACAACCATAACTGTCATTTAAAACATATTCCTTAATACTTATAGTTTTCAATACTCGATGGGTGTTTATAACTAGATTTTGATTTTAGTAGGTTTACTTTATTAATGCTGATAAAAATTAAAGTTAAGTTTACTTTGTTACACAATTCACAGAAAGAACCAAATTTAGGTAATACTGTATTTACAAGGATATTTTTTCCAGAAACTAGTTAACGTCTTTACTCTCAGAGTAAAATTTTAAACTAAGAGATCATTGCAAAATTTAATGAGAAGTTTGCATCACATCGCTAATCTATCTATTGCATAATATTCTCACATCTTGTGTAACTACGGCTTGAATTATCATCTTTAAAGCTCGCTACGACAAATTTTACTTCCAATTTATTCCAATTTAAATCTAAGACGCTATTCCCCCTTTGGATTATGCGACTGGTTTCTTAAATTATATTAACAATACTTTAACAATTATGGTTCTGGACTGTATACTGGCAGTATAATCACTTGCAAAATTATGATTGTTTTCCTCGTAACCAAAGGTCGAGAAATATGAAGTAGAACTTAATAGGACCTGATATATATTTTAACGGGTTTCATTATTATAGTATTATAATAAATAATGAAATAAATTAAGAAACCAAAGCTCGGTTTCGAAACTAAAAGAACTTTATTAAAGAAGTCCCAAAACGCTTTCAGTTCTATTACATCCATAAAATTTCACTATTTTTTCACCAGACAAAGTTGTTCCTACCATTGCTTACTTTTTCAACAGTAGTCAGTGATGGGCTTTTGCGCGTAGGTTTGCATTGTTTACATTCCGGGGTTAACAATGCATAGACAATCTAGACAATGTAAACTTTTTTCCGTACTGCAGCTGATTTAGCAAAGCTAATAATTGTAAAAGAGGTTTTTCTGCACCAAATAATTGCATTATATGGAGATAGTTGCGTACGTTTTCCGTACAAAATATCACGTTTTAACTGGGCTTTATGTGTTTGCTGTACGTATTTCTTAACTGATGGAATAGAACTAAATTGGAAAATGGTTATGTCAAGTGCATTTTTAGTACAGTTTGCTATTTTAGTTCTGCTAAATTTTTTGTATATAAACAAGGCTATAGTAAACTATGCAACATTTCATAAATTGTTACTCAAATCGTATGGTGATTTGAAAAGAAAACAAATAATGGAATAGCGAACCCCTAGCGCTATATATGAGCCTACTACCTGGGATCTTCTCGTTCTCAAAATAGAACAGCAAAACTTAAGAGAAAAAAGATGTTTCACACTATATATCTCATTTTTATCGAATGTCTCTATAAAAAGAGCACTAAATTTCCCATCCCAGTGAAGAAATTGAATATATATAATATGAACTTTCAAATTACGAAGAAATTGCACTACACCATCATTATGACGAAAACGCAAATGACAGTGTGACACATTACATTTTCGTCACCGGTTCCAGTGATGGGCAAGTTGTCTACACAATGTAAACTACGCCATTGTCGACGCGTAAATAATGGCGTAGTCTACGTCGCAATATTTCACGTAGACAATGTAATCTATGTAAACAATGTAGACAATCGATATTGGGTCCTATCTGGAGAAAAATTTTATGTTATTTTATATCATGTTACACAAAATTAAATTAGCATTTAAGTAAATTAAAAATTATTATATTTCGAATTATTAATAAAATTACCTTAAATATAACTTGAAAGGAAAAAGTAAAAGAAAAAATCTACAGAGTTGCTTCTAAATTTATTTTAAGAGGACACATTAAAATACAAATTCCCTAAAAAAATTATGTTACGATGATAACATAAAATAAATTTTACGAAACCCATTAGAATAGGGCTCATCGTCCATCATATAAATCAGATGGGCTTCCAGTCATAGGCCTTTACAAGACAAACAATTGCATTTGAAAGTTTTTCGCTCCTTTCTTACGAAAAAGTCCTACAGTTTATTAGACGTAGTTTCGGCACAACTCTGATGCCATATTATAGAAAAAGAATGGTAAAAGGTGCTTACTCACTCTCCTACTCCCCTTTGTTTAGGATCTAAAAATTTTTAAAATCAAAATACCCTTTTTTACACAAATATACAAATCTTCGAAGTCATACCTATTCTGTATTCTTTACTGTAATATACTGATGCACATTGGGACACAAGAAACGCCAAATTAAATAGGAACTAAGTTTATAAATAAATACAATTCTGCGGCTTATCTTTAGAAGCGAATTAGACGGCGTGCGGACAATAAGTGCTGCTTACGCCCTGACACACAGTTCCCATTCCTGGCGTGTGGTGTTGCCACATGTTCTCCGAAATATATGCGAAATATATGTCACACTTACTATGAAACAAACGTATATGTTTTTGAATAATTTATTAAAGAATTATTAAGCTTAATTGCTTACGAAATAGTGAAAACTACAATAATGCCTGCATTTTGAGATATACGTACTGTCGCCAGATGCTTCTTGACTGAACGATGTACAGAACACAAAGGCTTTCGTATCAATTTTCGTTGAAGAGACGCATTGTTTTATAGTGCCCCATACAAAACAATCCATAGGTGTTAGATCGTGTTATCTTGGTGGCTAACTAATAATTCCATCTCGCCCAATCCATAATTTATAAGTCGTTGTTAGCCGATGCTTAACATTCGTTCCAAGCTCATTACAGCGTACAGGGATTTCCTGTTTTATTGCCACAACACGATTACATTTATGAGAAAAAGTTTCTCAAATGGATTGGCATGTCCCAAATGTGCGAATTTCCAATTTAGCTCTATTAATATATATAAATATAAATATGTACACAAATATATAAATCCCAGTTAAAGTGTCACATTTTGTATGGAAAAGTTATACAAGTTATATAGTGAAGTTATTTAGTTGAAATATCTGTATTGCCCCCTTGGGTTTAATAAAATGTCAAAGTAATTCTTTTATATGCCAATGAGCAGAAAAATTTCTGTTTATTTGGATCTGTTAAAACAGCTGCGACATATCGCAAGCACATGAATAGGGCCTGTCTACCAAAACTTTACATTGTCTACCATTTTCTTGACTGTGAACGATATTATTGCCATTTCAGTGACTAATATCTCAAGTTCAAAACCAAAAACGCAAAACGAACTTGATGTCATTTAATTTTTTGACAGAAAAAATGCCAAATAAATGACACATTTTCGTCATTTCGAGATAATGATGGGCATTTTTTGTAATTATCCTTTCGTGCTGATGATGGGCTTTTTTGTCATAATGACGGTTTTTTCCTTTTTAGTTGACAACACACATAGGAAAGTTACAGGGACTTTTGGTGGTAGTCAGCGAAAAGGTCCGTCGACGATAAAAGTTTATTGCCTCTCAAAAAAAAAGAACTAACAATACGAGAAAAATCAGTAAGATGATAATAGTAATGGCATTTACGTAATATTTTTAAAGGAAATCCTTATCAATGAAAACAAAAGCGGAACGACAAGTAAACTATTTTCGTTCAATTTTTTTCTTTTCTCGATATTTAGATTCACAAGAATTTCATTCCCAGATAAAGAGAAACTTTTTATATGATTTTGCCACCCTGTTAAATTCTTTTTATGAAAACGTTCGCTAAAGGAAAAAGTAAAAGTTTCAGAATTCAATTAATTTTAAACGTTACAAGTAGAAGACTATTACTTAGTTTTCATGCACAAGGTTTAGTTGGAGTTGAGTTTTCGTTTCGTTGAGTCTATAAAATGGCCGCTTAATCTGAAGTGTTTCTATGAGCAATTGTGGAGTTGAGTTGACAGTTGACATTTGTCCGATATGCCCCTTTTTTCAAATTCAGTTCTCACAATTTTAAAAATGTCCTTTCTCCTATGCTTTTTTCCGTCAATTAATTTTAATATAATTTTCTCCCAAACTATTCAACTCGAGTTTCCATGACCACTAACCCCAGTTCAACTCGGGTTCAACCTTGCATGTAAACATACTATATAGTAGATATGTTACCTAAACGGATTTATAAAAATGATATTTTTACTTGCGTATTTTATAAGAAAAGTAATGCTAAAAATGGATTCGTTCATGGATTTTTGTTAAGAATTTGACCCTTTTACCACTGAAGTTTAGGAATAAATACAATATAAATGTAAATAAATATAAATGTAATGTAGGAATAAAAATAAAATAAATGCATCTTGTGTAATTTAAAGAATGTCTTAAGGCACTTGGTGGAATATACTTTGTTTACTTTGTTTCTTAATTCCACAATTCTTTATTTTTCAAAATATTGTCGATGCGTTTCGCCCGTTTGGGACATCTTCAAAGGCAAGAAGTTGTGAACTTTTTATTTCCATAATTTAAATGTAAAGAATACTCTAACACACAAAGAATTAAGCAAATTACACAAATTACTAAAGTATTTTTCTAAAGACTTACCTTGTTATTACAAATATTCTTTAAGAACGTTATACACTATTATTAAATTTCCATTTTTTAACTCCCTTCACTTCAATTCACTGTAAAGCACGTCGTCTTGTCACTTCCAAATACTTTGAATAAATGAACTGGGAACTGTACAGCTACGCAAAATTTCTTATTTTTAGGGAATTAGTCGTAATTCATATTTTAACTTGTTCAATCATGCTAATGTATGTAGGTACTTCGTTCTTTCTATAAACTTATTACCTATAGCATTACAAAGAATCAGAAATAGATTCAATTCATTTTTTAGTGCATTACTAAGAATCAGAAGAAGTACTAATTGATTACTTAGTATTCAATTTCGAACAAATTACCCCAAAGTCAATTCTGTTTTTCACAATTGAGACTAGTCTAATTTTTCGGTGTGTTTGTGCGTTTGTGCGTATAAATGCTGACTTCCTTAGGATTACAGGAGCATTTCTCGGTAAGATGCAAATTGGGGTTAGTGAAGGAAATTATCCTGTCGCACTTATTTCTTTTGGATCTGTTGATAATAGTGTTGTGAGCTGAACGAATTGTTTTGTGTATCGCTCAAAGAACATGACGATCAGTTGAGGCTGAATTAAGTTACGCCCATGATTTGTGCGACTTGAACCGGAGGGTGAATGGCAGTAAAAACATTGTGGATAACATCAATCAAAACATGACCTGTGAAAGTTGCTGCATCATTTATTTTCCTATTACATTTGGTGTGCTACGGTAACTCTAGCTAAGAGTTGGGCTACGGGCGATCACAACAGACTACGTCATTTTTTACGCGTCGACAATGGCATAATTTACAATTTGTAGACAATTTGCCCATCTCTGACTGTAGCACATTGCATACTTTTTAATTTTGCACTAGATTTTGATTTCGTACTCATACGTTTTTTTACGAAAAAAAACAAAAGACGGTGTATCACTGAAAGTTATCAAATTGTTGTTACCATATGTCTATATTAAACATCATAGAATATAATTTGATTCTATTTAACCAGCCTTTGTTTTCCTGATGTTTGGAAGCACGTGTTTAGACCGAATTTTTAAGATCTCCAACACTCCAACCCCGTCTAGTGCTCCTCGTTTTCAAGTATTTTGTTTTTATTTTCGAAGGCCTTTGAAAGGCTTGTAGTTGTAAGTAGATAGTTGACTGATTATCTAAACAAATCAAAATTGCAAAATTTTTTCTCTTGCTTAAATTTGACTAAAAAGCAAATTTTCAAGATGAAAGTAGCTAACGAAGTGCCAGCTTTAAAGAACGGGACGGTTTCGATTTCGATTTCGACGGTAAGACCATCTCGTCGACACTTTTGTTTTGTATGTATATACGACCTTCCGATGTTATTCACCATCTCATTTCCATATTTTTACTAATGATTATATAATATACTTCGACTTATATGTAAGTAAATTAAATAGAGTTTGAATAATATGAATAATAATGAGTTTCCCTTCTAGCCCAGAAGGCGCACTTCTCAGCGAGGAGTCAAGAAATATTTACCCATCTCTGCGTTAAGCGTTCTTCACATTTCAAAGAAATGCGTTAAGATTTTTATTAGACCTGAGGGAGACCCTGGCACGGAGCGCCGGAGAGCCAATATGGGAATTCAGGAGCTGGTGCATGAAAACTATATCAGACTAACTATAGAAGACCAAGTCGCTCGCGATATGGTAGGAGAATCAAAGGATTGTCCCATGGGAGATCCCTAAGTGCAAATCTAATGAAACTGCGCTGGACAGACCCAATACGACCGATATGGACAGCGTAGGAAGGATTCCATAACTGGGATGCATGTTTGAGAAGAGGCCGAACGAACGAGTTATGTAATGTTAGGGAAATCCCACGAATAGAGAACTCCTTATACTAGCGCCAGATAAACCCCAACATGGAATTAGCCCTAGAAACAATAAAATTCCATCCAGCTCTACGCTGAGGTCATTAACGGACTCAACCCGGGGAATACTGTCAGTACCGAATGTGTAGGCATAAGTGATAGTGTCGCGCCTCCTAGACAACGATATCACTTCACATTTATTTATGTTAAGCTCCAAGTCATTGTGCCCACACCAGAATAAAAGATGTTTAAATCTTCCTGTAGAGAAGTACAGTCACAAACGTCATTGATATGGCTGAAGATTTTCATGTCGTCAGCATACATTAGAACTCTGGACCTCCTCAGAAGGTGCACAACATCATCTATAGAAAGGACAAAAATAAGAGGGCCAAGGCGACTACCCTGAGGCAAGCCAGAGGTGGCCTCTATGATCTTCGAACAAAGAGCCGCGAAAGAGCACTTGATAGGATCTTTCGGATAGATACAAGCGAATCCCGTCCAAGAGTAAGGCCGGGAATGCAGCTTGAGCATAATGACCGAATGCGACAATTTACCGAAAGCTTTACTGAAATCTGTATAAATACAGTCGGTTTGCAGATTACTGCCAAAGTCTGTAATTGTATCAGAGGTAAACTCAAGCAAGTTTGTAATAGTAGACCTGCCCGACACAAAACCATGTTGAGCAGTTGAGAGAACATTCTTGCACTGCGGAGACAACTGTGAATGAACCATAGATTCCAACAGGTTGGGGTTGCAAGACAATTTAGCAATTGGTCTGTAATTAGAAATTTCGTTCCTACTGCCTTTCTTATGGATAGGTATGACTAAGGTGTTCTTCCATAATTTTGGAAAACACCCGCTACTAAGCGACTTGCGAAATGAAGAATGCGCAGAGGAACAACCAAACCCTCGGAGCAAGATTTAATTACCGCCGGAGGTACCCCAACAGGACCTGCAATGAAATCATAAACAAGTTTCTCAATATTGTTGCTAATAGGGAAGAAATGAAGGCTGCCATAGGCAGCCTGAAGGTGGCTGTTTGAAGCAGGCGAAGATGGAAACGTGCCCTGGACTAGCTCAAGGCCGTGAAGGCCAGAGCGGAGGACTCAAACGAGCCTCATGCTCTAGGCTGAGTTAGCCCAGAGACACGACGGAGAAGGCATGAGGACGAGCAGCATGCTTGCAGGCTAGCATTGCGGAGAGTAGTGAGGTGGGTTACCACCAAAACGTCGCCTCCTCCGTATTCCCCCAGCTAACAGAAAAGTTCATCTGTTAGCTGGGCGACCACAAACATTGTAAGAATATTGCGGCACAGAATATTTATATCTTGTAATTGGAAATGTATATAAACTAAGATAACATAATGTTGCCCATATATTACTATACTATATTACTTTGTTCTATAATATACTATATTACTTTGTTCTGAATATTATAATTATACATGTTTCAAATGAAAGTTTTATTGAATTTGTATCTTGTTAACAAATTTAAAATCTGTAATTACAATATCGGACCAAATTTGAAAAAAAGGGAAGGGGGGGTAGGAAAGGGAGGAAAAGGAAGGAAGAAGGGAAAAGGAATGAAAGAAAGAAAAGATAAAAAAAGCTGAAAGAAAATGAATAAAAAGATAAAAAAAAACAAGTGGAAAAGGGTGGACCTGGTGGTTGCTGGGTCCGCGTCCCTACCTGCGCGCGTTGTGGAGAGTCAGGTGGTGTTGACTCCCCATTTGGGCCATGCCCCCAAACCACCCACGCTGCCACGCATCCTGGTGGCCCGGATGTCTGCTCAGGATGTCCTAGAAACCTGAAAGAGAGAGAACGGGTAGAATTTACTCTTGGATTTTTAACCGTGTATGAGTTCCTGATTTTCGCCGGATAGTGGCAGCACTTCGGTTTGGTTGCGTAATTTTTACTTTGTTGACTGTCAATAAAGGATAGCTATTGTGAATCCGTTAGTTGTGTCATTTTGAATTTTAAACAGTTTTTTTGATTTTGGTCCGATATTGTAATTACAGATTTTAAATTTGTTAACAAGATACAAATTCAATAAAACTTTCATTTGAAACATGTATAATTATAATATTCAGAACAAAGTAATATAGTATATTATAGAACAAAGTAATATAGTATAGTAATATATGGGCAACATTATGTTATCTTAGTTTATATACATTTCCAATCACAAGATATAAATATTCTGTGCCGCAATATTCTTACAATGTTTGTGGTCGCAAATTAAAGGTTTAAAACAATTACGTTTAACATAAGATATCATATATAAATAATATAGGGATTGTTACTGTCTCATACGCCGCACCCAGCTGAAGTTTAGTGTAAAATCTTGTGTTTTAACATCCTTCAATTTATTTTTCCATTAATAGTTACTATATGGAAAAATGTTTAATTTAATACTAATACTGGAAGTATGATAACGTCACGAAAGTTCAAGGAAGACTTAGACGAGAGTATAATAAAGATACCCCAACGCTCGCATTAGAGAAAGTTTTGAATTGAACGGGTCTATAAGCAGCGTTCTGGAACACCTCGAACATCTGATAGCCCAAGAAGACCAATTGAAGCAAATCCTCCTTCGACCACCAAGAAAATCCATAGGATAATCGAGTTGTAACATAGGAATTTTAAAATCAAGTGCGACATTCTCGTACTTCCAGTAGCACTTTATGAAAAAAAGTGTTCTTTCCTCAAACATTAATCGCAAGTTTGGCATTATTAAATAATATTTTGATTAGTAAAAAAACAATAAAACATATTAGTGTTGGGTCGATAACGAGTAAATTCATTTTTTGGGACACCCTGTATATTTACTATTGGTTTAAAATAATTTTGTGAAGGTTTGAATATATGTATTTGCGCTTTGTTTAAATTAATTTACGATTGGATTAAATATATTTGTCAAAAGATTAAACTTATTTGCTCTTGAGTCAAATAAATCTGCGAATGCTACACTTGCTGTGACTTTTGATGAAATTTTTCCAATATCTAGGGTGACGCAATGTAGGGCTAATATTATCTCATAAAAAAGTGTATTTAATTTTCTAGAATCATTGAATGCTTCCAAGTATGATTATTTGTTTTAAAGGTTAGGCTGATAACGAAATTGAAAAATTTTCCACATAAAAAAGAAACGGTAATTTTTAATAAATCATAAATGTAATCATCGACCGTACTTTCCCTCTTCGTCTTAATCAACCATACAATCAAAAGCTTCACGCTAACTGAAATGGAATTTCTTAACAATCTCCTGTTTTCACACTTTCTTACATTTCTTTGCAAAATTATGTACTTTCCCATTGTATTACTTAAATTAACTATGCAATCCGCACACTTCAATTTTTGTAATTCTCAACAGTTGAACCAAGTGGTTCAACCTTTCATATGGGAAGAACATCTAAATAATGACATATTTGTGAGAATTTCTGTGGAGTATATTAATATTTCTTACATAACTTTCATTCGTCTCGTAATTTGTGTGCAATTTTATATTGAAGCAGTCCTAGATCAAGATCAAATGGTTGCGTTGCAAAGAAAGCCCACCCTCGAATCTGAAGGTCTTTAATCAATCAAGCTTAAAGAAAAAATTATGCTCTTCTCCGAACTAATCACATCACGCATTGTCTCCTTATAGTGGGTTACCCAGAAGGCCAGAAGTTACAGAACATAACATAGAATTACTCTCGAATTGATAATAATCGTCCAAGTGGAGATTCAAAAAGACATACAAGGCTGCATCACTAAATTGAATGTTATCAGCATCAGTCAGTTGGCAGTTGCTGAGCTGTTTACTTCTATAATCTATTATCTGCCCCGTAAGGAGTTATAAATTATTCAGTCGAAGAAGGTTCAATATCAGTCTATCCGCGAGTTTTAAGCGATCAAGTTCATGATTAAAGCCATTTAAAGCGGTCTGCCATTTGATTTAATAGTGCAAGAGCTGTGCCAATTTTGACGGGGAAGAGCAACAAAGTATACTTAAGAACACGAGAATATTGCCATAATTGCAGTTAATAAATAAGAAAGGAAGGGCGAAATACATAAAACAGAAAATGACGGGCGTCAAAAATGTTGCCTCTGTAAATGGGAAGCAGCTAAATGGACATGGAGCCGTCAATGGATACACTGCCATGGAAAATGCCTTGTAAGTGATGATTGCCGTACCATCTACCATGTTGAAATTTCGTGGGGTCAAAGTGTGTAGTGTAAAAATGTGTTCGCACTTTTGAAAAACATGCGTTTTAAGCTGTATGAAATGAATGTCGAAATGAGTTGGTAATTTGTCACGATTTTGTAAATAATTGCAAAGATTAATTAACTGCTTTAAACTATTTACATGGCATACCTGTTACATTTGTGATAAAGCAGTACAAATGTTTCAATATCAACAACAACAACATAGATAAAGTCGACACTTCAATGTGAAAACTATAGAAGACCTGTTTTGTAATTTCTTTATGGTTTTTTTTCTTAACAGGGCACATACCTAGTGGACAGTTTCAATCATTTGTTGTCGCTATTATACATTAAACAAATCAGTGTTTATATTAAACCAAATCTTTGAAACTATATAAAGTCGAATTATCTGAGCGAAAAAGTGAACTGCATGTGAACACTTAATTTATAATAACTCAAAAATTCAATGGCACACCCTAGTTTCAAAAATCCAGAGTATAGGAATTCCCTGGTCTTTGAAATATTGCCCAATAAAGCTGATAAGTGCTTCCTGATTTCTTTGATAAAACTCTTTAAGTCACTTTTTATCTATGATAAAAAAGGAAAACTTGTTCGATAATTTATTTTCCAGAAAAAAAAAAACTTTTTTTCTTTAAGGAAATTCTTTAAACCCTCAATTAGTGCAATCGACGCGGAGCGTGGACTAAGATGGCAAAAAATGTTAGCACCACAATTTATTTTCCACATTTCTAAGAATATTCCATATAATTAACAACAATTACACATATTTCCAACAAATGAAGCAGTTAATCAATTCTAATCAAAATCGAATTTACTAACATTTCAAAATCGTTGAATAAATTAGAGTGTGGTAGAGTAAATAAAAATAATTTATTTTTATGAGATATGGTTCTCAAAAATAAAATGAGTTGTGAAATTGCTCCAATAAGATTGAACTTTCCCACTGATTAGATAGGCAAGTTTGGTCTAGAGCAACATATAATCACTTCAGCAACAGTTGTTTAATCATTTGAATGTAATTAGCATTTATCTAGTGGAAGCAAATTATTTACCTGTTTTATGTAATAGCATAAATTGTTTCACTTAAATTAAAATAAACTAGGTGCAACTGGTCTGCCTACACTGCCAACTCCCCATTTGTGTTTAATTGATACAAAAAATACCGCAGATTAAAATTTTTTGCAAACCTTATCAGGTATTCATTATGCAATTGTGCGTCGAATGAAATTGGTCCCGAGTCGATGTCGCTATTTGTTCTCGATATATGCGAAACGAAAAACATTTTACAAAAGTTTTTAGTGGTTTTTTTGTGACATAAAAATCCGCCAATTCAAATTCGATATAGTTTTTTGTTCTCGAGATATTCGAGGCAAAAAAAAGTTTACGAACGTACAAATGAACGTACGAACGCACGAATGAACATACGTACACACGCACACACAGGCATCTCTCTAAAAATGATGGATTCGGACTCTAGGGATCTCAAAACGTGGATATATGTCGAAATTTTAAACTCAAAAAATCAGACTCATTACAAAAACTGCCCAACGGGATGTTAATAACATTCTCATCTGAAAGTAAATCGTTCAGTTTTCATCTATAGCTTTCTTCATATTAATCCCTCATTCAGTGCTTTTTATAAGATCTCGATTTTGCAATGTTTGTTTTCTATTTCTTTTACTTCCTTTTCTATTTTGAAGCTTAAAGCAACAGAGGTTCCAAATTATTTCCAAATGAGTCAAGTTTCGTGTTGGGGAAAAGTTGACAATTGACGTTTAAATGACCAAGATTCCAAAATATTATAATGATGCAATTACTTTGCTCTTATTCTCAGCGCAAACCTATATTATACTTTTATCCTCTTATCAAATTTGATTTTAAATACGTCGAATATATTTGCGCTAGAGTGCAATATACAAAGCGTCCCATCAATCATGGATCAAAGAAAGTATTTAAAGCATTTGAATGACCATAGAGGAAGAAAGTAATATGTAAAATTTTTTTCGTATCTATTTCAAAAACTTCCCAAATTTAGTTTTACTCGGTGCAACACTTGGGCACGTAAAAAACCTTCAATGCCCTTTTGATGCTCTACAATGGAAAGTTAATTAACATTCACAATGTCGCATGTGGCACTAAAAGAAGCGCTTATGGTTGCACTTCGTTGGAGGACGGCACTGCTGATGTCCCGTTCTCAGCAGCAGTTGAAACTGCTTCAATTCAGATACAGATGTTTCAACTGCAATCTTGGATGACGTTCATCAACCCTCTCTCCCACTTGATTGATAGTGAATCTGGTGCCGCAGGTGTGATGCGGATTCCTGCCAGTGAAATGGTGCCTGTACTGCAGCTAACTACCTTACATAATCATTTCGAACGGAGGGTGTCCCGGAGCCTGGCGAGATTTCGATTAAAGTAGCTTCACTGAAGGTAGCACAACAGTCTAACCTGTTCCTCAACTTGAAGCTGCTACATCTGTTGGTGATGTTGAGAGCTATATATCCATGTTAAGCTTAACAGCGGCTCCAACGTTCCAATTTACTGTGAACTTATTAATTCGTGTCGTTCACACAGGTTGGTATCTTGTTTTAAATTGACAACGACTCCAGCTCTTCTTGATTTAATTTCCTCATCAGATTCCTGGCCACATAATGTTATCACGCAAAAAAAATCTCTCAAAAATATTGATCCAAAAGAGTGATCTTGCGTTTTGCAGAGTCGAATAAAAAAAACCGGACAAGTGCGAGTTGAACTCGCAATGTTGAATATGTTATTTACCTTGTTTTTTTAAATCTGACCCAAATACGTGCGCTCGCTGCGTGCGGCGTCCCTGACTGATTTGCCACTTGACCGAGCGTTGCGCTGTGGGTGCTTAGCGCGCTAAGTGGAGGAGTTAAGTCGAACGAGTAGTGCCAATCATCTTATCCCAAGAACAAACTTAAAATTGTAGTTGAATACATTTCAACTGCAAATGTAAGTTTGTACACATAATATTGAGAGATTTACCATGTTATTTTAGGACCATAGATTTCTTATAGGTTTCCCTGTAATCTATAAGTAAAGAGCTATCTTCAGTATTTTTTCTTAGGCTTAGTAGTTTCGGAGATAAGGGGAGGGGAGGTAATGGTCAATTTACATCTATTTTCTTAAATAACTTTGAGACAATATAAAAAATATATTTCATTTGATATGTCACACAGTACAGTTTGCAAGACTTTTTTTTAATTTTCTAATTGGCCCCCAAATTCAAAATTCATTTATTTACGTTAGACGTCCGTGTTTGGGTCACAGAAGTTCATATGTGTACCAAATTTCAACTTAATCCGTCCAGTAGATTCGGAGCAAATTGGCTGTGACAGACGGACAGAGAGACACACGTGTGATCCTATAAGGGTTCGTTTTTCATTTGGACGTACGAAACCCTAAAAACTAGGAACGCCTTCCCTTTACTATCAGAATATAAGGGCAATAAAAGCTAAAATTAACAGCATCTTGCAATCCTCCCTTTCGAGCTGTTTTGATGTCAATGTTTTCACGAATCCTGGGTGCATCATGGCTTTCACGATGCACAGCTTTTCGAAAAGTCTTATAATATCTTTCATAGATACAGACCTATCAAATCCTAAGCTCTTGGTGCTGGTGTGTTGATGGCGTGTAAAATACGCTTAAATTACACCCTTTTAGCGCTTCCCTCTTTTTCAACTGCATTAAATTTGCAGCATTTAGCTCTTAAAATCCTACAATACAAAACATATTTTTAGTTTGTTGCTATATTCCACTGAACATGTCTAACTGCCTTGACGACAACGGACAACGGACAACGGAGTCTTTATGACGTTTTACTGTACATTTGAATCATTTGATGAACTCTGTTGATGAAATTATTATTTTTTGTGATTTTAATTTACCCAATGTACGTTAAAAAAAGCTATAGTACCATATAAACACTTTGGAATTTATTTCTAAAAAAATTTGTGTTTTGTTAACAACTTACAAACTGACTGTATTTATACACCCTTCCTACTTGACTAAGAGATTCTATCAAGAGCTTTTCTGGGGCTTTAGCTCATGAGCCTAGCGGAATCGCTTTGGTTCGCTTATTTTTATTCTTTTCCCATTGACGACATTGTGAGTCTTTAGAAGCATTCCAGAGTTTTAATTTATTCTGATAATTGGTAATATCAGTGACTGTGTTTCTCTTCAAACGGACTTAATGTATTTTATACAGTGGAGACTCGATTAACCGGACTAATTGTTGTTGCAAATCATTCGGATAATCGAAAATCCGGATAATTGAATGTATGAAGAGAAGCGATTTTGTATAACATATTAACTCTAGAAAGATAACCTACATCCTCCGCGTATCTTTCTAGGGTTAATACATAACGTTAAGTATTTATTCAAAACAACAAAAATAAATTAAACTTATTAAAATCAACAAAAATCAATGTTTATTAAGAGATTAGAGATAAACTGGCAATCCGGATAATCGCGAATCCATATAACTGAGGTCCGGTTAATCGAGTCTCCACTGTACTTGGTGCAGGAACAATGATTTGAAGCTCTACATAAATAAATGGGAGGTCAAGTCGTTCTTTAGAAGCCATAAACGCCTTAATTTGAGCTTCGAAAACACTAATTTGGCTTTATGCAACCATAATCAACTTGCAGCACTTTTCGCTAACTTTCGCTAACTTGTCTGTGGTACGGAGACTTTCTTAACTTAAGTTTCTTGTAGGTAATTAAGCAAAGTCAGTTTCAGCCACCGACCTCTAATAAATGGACTGCTCAATTTGCTATCTCATGTGGGGCCAGTTATCCAGGACACAGAATACTTATTAGAAACGAGAGGGAATGTAGTTCCATCCTTTTTTGTTGTTCGGTATCTTATCGGTAAAATTGGCATTTATCCTAGACACAGAATACTTATTCTAAAAGAGGCAGCAATATAAAAGTGGTGCCATTCAATTTAATGCAGTTTGAGTAACATGCTCAGTCCATATTATAGAGGTCGGTGGTTTCAGCTGTTATTTTGTGAGTTTGAAAAAAGTTTTGAAAAAGCTGTGATCTATAAAGTGGAAATTATGGAGCAAGAGAAGTTTATAGAGGATTTAATAGATTTCTCTCATTTGACGTTTCAGTTTCTTCTTCTTATCATTCTTTAGAATTCCTTTTAGGCTATTATGATTACGATTAATTTGACAATGACTTTCGCTGACTTAATTCATTTTCACCAAGTCACCTTGGTGCTTTGGTCGTGATTCTTGATCTGAAATTAAATTTTACTCCCCATATCAATTACACTGCTTGTATAAGTACACTCTATCCTTGGATTTATTCAACGATGGCTCAAGGAGTTTTCTGCCTTCCAAATTACACTAACATTATATAACGTTTCAAATCTGCTACTTTTTCGCATTTCGCTATATTTTGTAAAAAATTTTGCTACATTTTTTTTTCAAGACCCCGGCAACCCTGGTTATTTTACCATGCCCAGCCGGCAAAATCATTGTTCCGAGATAATTGATATATACAACGTAAACAAAAATGCCGAAAGCTCTTCATAAATTCCAGTTTGCTCAAGTTGATGACAGTACATCATATACAGAGGCTCACAAAATTATTGGCACACCACTCAACTTTAAAAATAAAGTACAAACACGAAAGCAAACTGCAAAGAAATTTCCTCTAATTTTTGCTTTACTAAATTGTTGGTATACAAAAAATTATTCACGGATTTCGATAAACATTTAATTATTAAACTCTGCAGTTAATTACCTTCGAATACTCTAAAATATAATGATCTAGAGCATAAATGTTATACAGTAAAATTATGGCCTTTCTATAAGTATAACCCCGTCTCATTTTAAATTCTATGCAGATAAATATGAGATAAAAACAAACCGGAAACATACTTTTCTAACGAAAGTAAACGACAAGGTATTTAAAGACTTTTCTATTTAAATTAAAATTCGTGAAATGCACATATGCCAATAATTGTGGGGGAGGGATAAGTTTATTTATGTTGATCTTTTTTCATTGTATAGAGCTAAACTGTTAAATTTTGTACTACTATTATAAAAAGTTTTAAAAATATTTTTTCCATTGTTTAAGCCATTGCTCTATTCTTAAAATTTATTTGTGTGTCAATAATTTTGCCAGCCTCTGTGTACCAACATGCAGGTGAGATGTATATTGCGTGCGGTGGTTTCCAGGTGTGTGCTGGAGAACACATGTATCCATATAAGCTGGTATATAGCTGGTATATCTCTTCCTAAATGGTACACTTTTGAAAAAGCTCTCATTCGAAGTCCGCAAGTAATTGCAGAATACAACTGCAATCCAGTCCCAGTGCGCTTGCCTGCTCATCAGCTGGAATTGAAGCACTTGGAGCATAAGGTCCAACTTCCATTCGTTATTAGTGTCAGCTACGTCAGTTAGCAAAGAAGGAACATTCTCAGGGAGTACTAGTGCCTTTTCAGTATTGATTGTGAGTTAAGTAATATCATTTATCTTAAAGATAGTTGAATACATATTTGTAGAGTGATTGACTTCAAGTACTTCCTAAAAATTTTACTTTATCTGATATGTATCTTGAGGGAATTTCTGACGTAACTATGAGATAAACATTCGAAAGCATTGATTAATGCCCACGTAAACAGAAGTTCAGATAGTAAGAACAATTGCAAACTGACTTTAATCGATATTGCTATTGACCTTGACTTTGTAACATGTTTTTTGACCTCTAAAAATCGATTGCATTTAAAAGCGAAATTGGTCCAATTGCGGACTTTATTTTCTATGTTTACATAAGCGTTTCATTAGCAATTTTATTTATCACTTCAAAATTATGAAATAGATAAAAAGTGCAATACTTTTTATGAATATCTACAGATATGTACAAAGTTATTTTTGTACGAATTATAATAAAAAGTGATATTTTTTCCCTTTTAGAAAAATACATTCAATTTTTCGTTTTTTAAGTCTTAATGGAGAAATTGTGTTTTACTTGATTGAACCAGAATTTAAAAATCGATAATGACCTTTTTCTCAATTTAAATTTCACTAACAGACAATTTTGAGAATTTCGTGAATTTGGTAGTATTTAAAAATTCAAGAGTAATAAGAAAGACAGTGAGAGTAATCCTGCGACAAGATTATTAGTGAGTGTCCATGACATGATGATCATCTAACTTGCAGCCATGTCGAGGATATCAGCTTTATCAAAACCAGGGATCATGATAACCAGTTAATCCATTAAGAAGCGTCTAAAAAGGTCTTTTGTGAATTCCTTGAGTGTTGTGAACATCATTACGGATTCACATTTCAATTCCATTCTTTGGAATCGATTTTTCCAATTCCAATCCTTTTCAACTCAGAATGAGAATTATTAAAACTAGGAGACCGCTGTGTAATTGCACAAATTGAAAGTATATGAGTGGCATAATGTTTTTATATGTTCCCTCAATTTGCACCTTAAATTTCAAAGCGCGTTTTTTCAGAGGTGTCCGCTGTAGGCCTAATCCTCCCGTGCAAGCAAGCAGTAAAAAGACACTTGCAAAATATTTTACCATGGAAAATAATGAAAAAAGTTCCAATGAATCCATGTATTACATGCTTATCGGTGGCAAACACCGAACTTAACACCAAAGTTACCCAGGAACGCAACCCCAAAGTAATGTACACAACCCCGAACTGAAGCGGATCAGTGTTGCCATTATAAAATGTTTAGAAAAGCTCGATGAAACTCCATATAAAAATAGTGGCTGAAATACGGAACCGGGAAGTTTCTTTGTATAATTAATATATAGATGAGTCATTATTCCAGATAATGATGTATGGAGTTGTAATTCAACATATATTCAACTGAATTTGCCAGTGGAATTAAAATTATCCAAGAATTACAGGTCGATTTTAATTTATTAATCCCTTTTCAATTCTTGTTCTAGAAAACTACGCATATCATTTTCATATTTCCTGTTGTTTACTCAAATAACATAATAGCTACGTTCTTTTGGCAGCAGTACAGAGTTGTCATACATTAACTAGGTTAAATTAACTCGGTTTTTTAACCGATTTAAAAAGCTTACTGGATTATTTAAGTCTTCTATAGGAAAATAGATGGCGCTTATTGAAAGTTTTTGTGTTTAAAAGTTGATTTTGATCATCATAGCAATTAAAATATACACTTATGTGGCCAAAACTGACATTAAGATAAATTTAAAGTTAATAACGATCTTTACTTTTCTTGGGTTTGCTGAAAAAGAACAAAAGAGAAGAAGAAGAATTAGCTGTGTATTTCACGGATTCCAACCATTCTTTTGAGCTTTCATAACACTGTTGAGTTATAAAAGCTCAAAAGAACGGTTGGAGTCCATGGAGTAGATAGCTAATTCTTCTTCTTCTCTTTTCCAACCCGAGATAAGTAAAGACCGTTATTAACTTGAAAATTAAACTCCATTAATAGCTGTGTTCTTTTGGGCAACAGAGTTATGAAAGCTGAAAAGAATGGTTGGAATCCATGGAGTACATAGCTAATTCTTCTTCTTCTCTTTTCCTCTTTTTAAGCAAACCCGAGATAAGTAAAGACCGTTATTAACTTGAAATTTATCTTCATGTCAGTTTTGCCCACATTAGCGCATATTTTAATTGCTATGATGAGCAAGATCAACTTTTAAACACAAAAACTTTCAATAAGCGCCATCTATTTCCCCGTAGAAGACTTAAATAATTCAGTAAGCTTTTTAACTCGGTTAAATAACCGAGTTAATTTAGCACGGTTAATGTATGACAACTCTGTACTTTGCTGCCAAAAGAACGCAGCTATTATATGTATATATATGCTAAAGATTTTCAGGACTTACCATGTCTACATAGCATATTTACGATCAGTTTCTTTTAGGCAGTTTCATATACAATGCCCGCCACGGGTTCAGTTCTCAAGCGATCGTCATAGTGAGCGGATGTGTGCATTTATAGGCTGGTACTGAGTTCACGAGAAATGAAATTTTTGACAACAGGGCATTTACAGGCGCGAAATTTTGAGGATTGTATTTTTATGTAGAATTTGACTGTAAACGTAAACCTTCAGTAAATAAAGTTCGAAATTAGAACTCAATTGATTTCAAATGCTTCCTTTATTTTTGGTTTAAAATGATAACTTCCAAAATTTTCACTTCAAAAACTGGCCTTGAACAATCTTGCTGCGTGAAACAGTCGTGATAAATGTGGAGAGTTGCACTTGGTGCTATCTATTATATAATCCGAAAATTCGACTTTTCAGTCCTGATTTCACGCAAAATTGAATACTGTAAAGGAAATTTTCGCGAGTGAAAAATTGTATGGAAACTCCCATATATTTTTCATTTCACGCGAACTCGATACCATACCTCAATACTTATGTTGTAATATCTTCTTGCTTGTAAAATCTTCTTTTTGTTGTACAGTAATCACAAGAAAAGCATAAATATTAGGCAATGGTATCTGAGTACTAATTGTTATAATAATACATGTTGTACTACTATTTATAATTATATTTCATGTGAAATGAAAAATATTCTAAAATAGGCATAGGACAATCACTCTATAAATTTAATTAAATAATTACCAATTAAATATCGAATCCAAAATTTTTTAACTTCATTTCCGTCATAATATTGTAATTCCAGAGAAGAAACGATGTTTCATCACCAATTTGATCCTGAGCTTATAGAGGACGGTGATACCTTTCAAAAGTTTGTATTAATTCACTATTTTTAGCATGCATCTCAAGAGTTTCGTAATAATATGTTTGGCTTTTTTATATAATTTTATATCCACACTATCTTATACTAAATTATTTCCAAGGCTGATAAAACAAAAAATGGGTTATAAATGATGTAATTAATTTTATAAATACAATTTTTGCCTTTTCTACTATTGCATATTAATTTTTACTTAGCCAAATATTATCGATACTATCATTTTTTTAAATTATTTATAAATTTATGATTTTAGACTAATTACCTAATCTATTATCCTGCAATTTATTAACTTCTTCATAAAATGCAAAAAAGCATAAGATATTCCTTTATGAAAACGGTTGATTTATCGAGTTACATTTATGCACAACGGAATATTCTTTGAAGTACTTTTTAAAAATTACATTTTTGTATATTATTTTCTCTGCATAAAAGACGAAAAGAATTTCTCAAATTTTGGCTTCATTCACATGGTGATAAGAAAACGAGGGATATCTTCACGTTGATAAGAAAACGAGAGATGCCTTCCGAAATTTGGGTTGACTCCTCAAGATCTTGGAAATTTGAATTTTCGTTGATCTCCGAAGAAGAAAAGTCGTTCACCTGTCCCCTTCCGTTAACGAGTGAATGGATGAAGTGATGGAGTATATTCCTGTACGGGGATTTAATCCAGCATTCAAGTTTATCGCAACTCCAAATTTTAGTTAGTTGAGTCGTTTAGTGCACTCTTCGTACCGATTTTGCCAAAAATACAAATCCACCGGGAAACACCCCACACCTGACACCAATTTTAATGGTATTTTGGGGATTTGATAAATAAAACGACCGTGTCTTAACTAGTGATACAATACTAACCGATAGAGAACTTTTTCGTCAAATTATGTGGGGCATTTTAATATACAGATTAGACAAAGAGGTCTTAATCTTACAAATTAATGTATTCACAATTTTTCATCATATTTTATTTTCCAATGTCATTGAATAGAAAGCAGAAATTAAATTATACTTTAAACCTGCAGATATATTGAACCTATTTAAGGAAATCAATCTCAAACCGCATGGCTGCCAAATTTATGACTATTTCAAGACGTATACCTGAATCAAGGTTTGATAAATTACAGTTGTCTATACTTCCAAGGTTGCTAATGTTGTACTAAATGTAGTGTAAACAAAGTTAGCTGCTAGGTATTTTTGGCATTCCTTTTAAGTTACCTTACCAGTTGTAAAAACCAAAATTTCGTGTCCATCCATTGTTGGATACTGTTAATACGTTTTATGAAATAGTTTCCCTGACATTACCAAAATGTATCTCCAGCATGCTTTTATTTAGTGTAACTAATCTACTGAACACTTAATTTAAGTCTTTATACTTAAAAATGCTTACGGTTAAATAAAGTAAATTTTGACTATAAACACTACTCAGATGTAAGATTTAGCAAATAAATACGTTTCTCTCTAGGACATTAATCTTTGCTTAGCATTTGATTTTTGAAATTTCAAATATTTTTACTTTATTTAAATAATGATAAAAGGCCATAGATAAAAATGATGATCTTGTGATTCTCGTGAGTAACTGTTTCTACTGCAACCAAATAAGTTAAATCGTCTCTATTCCAAAACCACTCTGAATTCAATGAGCTTAAAGTACTTTCCGTATGTATTCATATTCTAATCCAAGCTGAATAGTGCAAAACATGCATCACTCCAAAATTCATTTCCTAGTTTCCACCTCGTACATTACATTAGATACAATTAACACATTAGATTATTAGATAAATAATGTAATGAATATATTAGATAAAATGTTGATTAGCTGAAGAGTGTTGCTTCCGAATTTATTAGTTTTTTTTATTTGCACATAATATAATCCATTTCTAAATAAGCTATGATTTCTTTTTCTTTTCCAGTTATTCGTATGAAATCATACAGGAGATAGCTGACTACCTTTTGGAAAGGACAAAAATTCGACCAAAAATTGGAATTATCTGCGGTTCAGGGCTGAATTCATTAGCAGATCATCTTACAAAAACAGATGCCTTTGATTACGAAAACATTCCACATTTCCCTGTTTCAACTGTAGAAGGCCATGTTGGACGAATGGTATTTGGTTATCTTGATGGCGTTCCAATAATGTGCATGCAAGGACGATTCCATTATTATGAAGGATATCCACTATCAAAATGTTCTATGCCTGTGCGAGTAATGAAGCTGGTGGGTGTTACACATCTACTTGCAACTAATGCCGCTGGTGGACTTAATCCAAAGTTCAATGTAGGAGATATTATGATAGTTAGAGATCACATCAATTTAATGGGTCTTGCTGGTAACAACCCTTTACAAGGTCCTAATGATCCACGTTTTGGACCTCGATTCCCACCGATGACTAACGCCTATGATAAAGATCTAGTTAAATTGGCGAAAAAAATTGGCAAAGAAATGGGTATTCAAAACGAAATTCATGAAGGTGTTTACACATGTCTTGGAGGTCCCAATTATGAGACTGTCGCTGAGCTGAGAATGCTTAAGATTCTGGGTGTCGATGCTGTAGGCATGTCTACTGTCCATGAAGTCATTACAGCTAAACATTGTGATTTAACAGTACTTGCATTCAGTTTAATAACAAATAAGTGTTCGACAGAATACGACAGCAGTGAGGATGAAGCGAATCATGAGGAAGTTGTTAGTGTTGGCAGGAGCAGACAAAAAACCTGTGCTGAATTAACGGCTCGTATTGTGAAGGCAATTGACACAGGGCTCACTGTATAAATTACAAATTTTTAAACTTATTTTTAAAAGCTAGAAGGCTAACTCCAAAGGCTCTTTAAGAATTTATTCTATAAGGTTTTAGTTTTTCCGTTATGTATCTCTTAGAACTAGATGTAGAGATTTCTGTTCACGTAATTTATTTATGTTTAATAAATAAAACTTTTGCACTGTTAACTATTTTTGCATACATTTACATATTTGTCTGTTCAATGAACCGGTGTGAAAACTGTTGGTAAAACGCTTGCATTAATATTGGTAGTATTTTCTCAAATGGACTAGGTAAAATTTGCAGCTTTAGGGGAAGGGTAGTGAAGTACGTTGGTTGTATTTTGATGAAACAAAATATTATGAATATTAGTTAGTTTCCCAGCGATCTATACTTCGAGTTTTAAGGAATTCTAGAAGATATTTTAAAAAGTAACGTAATTTTAATAATTTCTTGGAAGTTATTAAACCCTCCCGAAGAAATTTTACAACTCTGCCTATGTTCCTTCCTTTCACTTCAAAAAATGGCCACGGACAATTTTGCCGCAAGAAAAGTGTGGAGACCTGCACGTGCTGCCAAATATTTTGTAAACCCCAGTATGCAGTTCGAACGAAAATTTCGTTTCCTATACCAAACCTATGTAAAAAAAATCCGACCGAAAACTATCACAGAAATTTTCGATTCTAAATTCTGATTACGCAAAGTGGTATGCTGCTCACGCGAAAATAGTTTAGTTAGCGCTCTAGGTTGAAGATGGCGCTTTGATGTGCTGTGGAGACTTTTTCCTCTACGATTTATATGCCCGCGGGCATTTATTTCGTACCGAAATTTTGACAGCAGTGACGGATTTATTTTAATAATAAAATAAAAATTTATTTAATAAATAAAATGATTGTATTTAAATTTATTTTGCGCAAAGACCTGCCGTCTCCACTCTTAACTCTACACTAGTAGCCGTTACAAGTACTAATCTCTTATAAAGATATGAGATAAGCCTTTAGGAATGCTGTGATCTGTGACAGTCAAACGTCAATGCTGGCGTTTCAAGTTTCAAGTGTGATTGGTGAAATCACAGCTTTTTCACTTTTGGTAACTAAGTCCGTTGTCACGTCGGTGTTACAGGATGTTAGTTGAGAGTGAACTTCCGGAATTTAAACGAATGTTTTTGTGATTCTAGAAGTTTTGAAATGCATTTTCAAAGTGGCCGCAAATTAAAACTACCAGAAACAACGCAGCTTCGTCTATCGAAATGATTTGCTGGCTATAGGTTGTGCTGTATTGTAAGGATTTTTTTGAACTAACGGTTAGTTTCAGAGCTACAAAGTGCTTATTTTAAATTCGTTTTTGTTTGACAGAGGAAGAATTTATAATTAGATATTATTAAACAACAGAAGCGGCTTTTATTGCGATCTAGTATCATGTAGTTACTACCGGGAACAGTGATTTTTATCACTTAAACTGTTACTACTTCCTAGAATTAGTGGCAGTTGTTACTGCTTAACTATTACTGTTACTGTTAAAACATTTTATATAGCCTCACTCATGCTGATAGTAAGCCGCAGAGAACCAAAGGGCGCATAAGTTGCAATCACTGCTCTAATCCACTCATTAGAATTGCTTTCATCCAGAGTGATTTAAATTCTTTGTGCAGTAGAGTTGTGTAACAGCAAAGCTTATAGTTCTAAACCATAAAATGTGTTTTTTTTACCTGTTTTCTATGTATGATAACGCTTTTATCAAACAGCTAGACTACTTTAGATAATTAACATTATGATATTTATGGACGAAGCATTTCCAAACAAATGCATACACGATATTTATATCAAAAGTGTATCTTCCAAAATCTATAACATGTTCAACATCAAGGCTCAAAATATTTCTTCGGAGCTTTATTTTCAGGTTCATTGTTTCTGTACCGCATCTAAAAAAGCTGAAAAGAGTGCTCGAATAGGATCTTGTTGTTAAAGGGAAATGTTTTCTAATTCAGTGGAATAGTTCCAGTCAAAGGTGCCGATTTATGCGACATATGCTTTTTTAAACCATACAAAATATTTAATATCTTTTCAGCACAAAATTAGTATTGCATCCCAAGAAAATAATAAGATAAAATTAGTTTTTGATATGATAGCAAAGTAACTAAGGACAATTAAAGTGCAATTGTGATTACAATTGCAATATAATAGGTTTGTCTGTTTACTTCTTCAAGAATAAATTTGCACTGTACCGCTTGCTATTAGCTCTGTTCAACATAGGGTACAGGCAGATTACACAGGACTTGTTTCCTCTACCAAAATGGCGAATTATTAAGCCCAGGACTTGAAATATTGAGGGTTTAAAACTTGGACGACAATTCGGCTTTGGCATGTAAATCGCTACTTTCAAAATTAGCTTTTACCACAAACCACTTGTCTTGGCAAAAATAATGCAGTTTTCTGTCTGCTAGGTGCACTGCTAATGACGTAGAACTAAGAAAATTGCTCTTTAATTCTTTACGTGTACTGTACGAATGGTATTTCGCGGAAGTAAAACTATTTTGTTATCATTTCAGCCGAATTGGAACACAAGCTGCTTTTTTATATTAAGCATTAACTTGGAATTCAAAGCCTGAAATTGCCACTTTCAAACATCCACCTCTTCCGCATTTACTTTGTTTTCGCGAGAGGCGTATCCACTGACACTGGTTTTTTTTTAAGCTTTAACGTAATCAGGAAAAATCACTGGTTGTCAAAGTCTTACTCCACCAAAAAATTTGCGTAAGTTTTGGTCTCATTTCCCCAAGACCAAGTTTTATAATAAATGCACCTGAGTAACTTCTCTGTAAGTTCTGATCCTATAATAAATAATGCTTGGGGGTAGGAAAGGTCAGAACAGGACTTGTTCTAGTCATATGTCCGGCAGAGCTATTATAATATTCTTTCATAATGCACAAATTTCGTATAAAATAGAATAATTTTAAACTTTGCACGAAGCGAATTGAACTCATTTAACTTAAACGTCGCAAAGAGTAAATCAGCTGTGAGCTGTCCAATCGGCTGTGAGTTTTGTGCACAATCTTGGTCGTGAATAAAAATCACTAGGTTTACATGCACAAGATTATTAGTAAATTGGCTTGAATTAGGATTAGCGTTCTTGTTGTCTCCCTTGAAAGCCATAGTTTCTGAAAGTAGTCGCAAAGTACACTTTGTACATCTAATACTCCAATTTCAGTGCCTGAAATTCGCTTCCGATGTCCATTGGTTTTTACTTCTAGATGATTTACCATTTGGTCTAGGATTCCGCTTAAGCTCAGAAGTTTGTTTTAGTGTTAAGTTTTTATACACATCTGTGCATCGATTGCGGTCTCAATTCTCGCCAACATGACTAAAGTATTGAATAAATCTTGAAATTGTCCTTAAAAGCCTCCCAATTTGCTGACGGTTTAACAAACATTATTATTTTTTAAACCCTTTAATTCCAACTCACGTGGCTTTATTGTTCTTGAAAATGAAGACTTTAATACGTAGATCGTTTTCCTTTTCGATTTTGTACATTGATATTGTTATCTAATTTAATTTGAGTGAGCCTGCACTGTTTAAAATAAAGAGAACGAAACCAACCGTTCAAATTAAAATTTTTATATTCTTAGTTACTAAACAGAATGAAAATATTCAATTTAATTATTTACAGTGGGCACACATATGTTTTCAGAACATTACATGTAGCGTGTAGCGAGTTTTCTATTTTTACAATTCGAAAAAAATTGATTTTCAAAAGAGTCTGTTACTGTTAACATACTTTTCTCTTTTTTACAGGCTAATGAAAGGTTAACTATTTTTAGTGTTGAAAAATGGAAAAGAGTAAGCAAGCAAAGATAAAAAAATCGAATAAAACCAGCTGGATTTGGGAATATTTCGCAGTTCTCGATAAAAATTTCGCACATTGCAATGCGTGCAATATGAAGCTTTCTTATCGAACATCTACTTCAAATTTAAGAAAACATTTGGTACGTAAGCATCCAAAAACTATAAAATCATCTATAGAAGAATTTGCCAGGAATGAAAATGGCAACAAGATAATATTTCCTAAAAGGAAAATAGCCAGTATTTGGAAATACTTCATTAAAGTAGACAAGAATTTCGCTATTTGCAAGGCTTGCAAAGTTCAATTGTCTTACAGAACTTCTACATCAAATTTAACTAAACATCTCACTCGAAAACATCCAGATGTTAACTTTGCATTCGAAATATCTAAATTTAGTAACAATTTTGCTAAATCAAGTTGTAGTGAATCTGAAGCATCAGAAGAAGAATTAAGTGTTTCAAAGCCTCTGATGTTAGAAATTGCTGAGGCTATGTCAGGCTTAAGAAAAACGCAGTCAGACCTATCTGAAGAAGTTGTTCTGGATCGAATGAAGCGTCAGTTTTCTTCATCGTCCACAGATGGAGATGACGCTACATCTCCTTGTGTAAATGAACAATCAGAAATAACATCAGATCATCAAGGAAAACCAACTGTACATGCTGAAATTCCAAATTACGAGAGACGGAAAAAAAGCGACATCTGGAAGCATTTTACTATAATAGATCATGAATATGCAATATGTAACGTCTGTAACGTAAAGTTATCCTATCGGACTTCTGTGACAAATTTGAAAAAGCATCACGATCGCAAACACCAGAATATAGATAGTACAGATCACGATCAGTTAAGATCGGGTCTATCTGATGAAATTACATCTACTGAGGTGACATCATCAATATGGGATGATATAAATTCGACGAGATCAAAACAAAATGAGTGTACGTTAAGAACAGCGGGCCATAATAGTTCCTCGCCGCAGTTTGATGAATCGAAGCCGATACTAACTACCGAGCAGTTAGTTTCCATACCAACATACTCTACAAAACAAGTAAGTTATTTCTGGTGTCTATTATTTTAATTGCAAAAAGAAATCTTATTATCAACATCAATGGCATGACTACACCTTGCCCGATTTTAGTTTGCGTTATATTGGTTATTTTATTTTTTATTGAGAATAGGACAAAAGTTTAGGAGAAATCACACAGCCTTTAATCACTGTGCACAGCAAAAAAATACCGGCTAGCATTGGATAAAGCGCTGTCATGTAGAATGACCCCTTCGATGATTTTTCGATCAACACGCTGATCTGCTTTCCAAATATTGTGTAAGCGCTGAGTAAGAAGTGCCTGCACATTTCTTAATGTGCATTCGCTTCTTACTCAATTGTGAAATATGAAGCGCTCGCGATTTCTTGAGGTGAGTAGGTCAGTTCTGTTGCAAGTAACTTGACCCGTAAACAATTCTTACGAGTTTACGCCGGAAGAATTGTTTACAAGAAATTGGGTCGAGTTGAAATCGAGAAATGATCGAAGGTGAGTAAAATTAATTAAGTAGTTAGTTAGTTAGTTAGTGAGTAGTGAGCCCTAGTGCGAGCCGCAAGGCAAATATTAAAAAGTTAATATTGTCATATATTGATCGTTTCTTTTATTGATGAAAAGTGAAAATATTAAGAAGGTAGAAAGTGTTCGGTATTTCTATTATTGGAAGTGAAAATATTGAAAAGGTTGACATTGTTCGATGTAGCTATTGAGTGAAGTGAAAATATATTACAAAGTGGACATTGTTCGGTGGTTTTATTGACTGAATCCCTTACGGAATTATACCCGATAGCGCCGAGTTGGTTGAGTAGGTAAAATCAGAAAGGTAGACTGCAATGTGGTTATTAAAGTCCGCGAATTCAGATATTGCAAGAAGCAATTGACACCAAACGAGAACTTTTGAATAACTTAATCTAGTCTAAGAGCTAGCAACGTCGAAAAACACGTCATTTTAGCAAGGCTCATTTTCATATATCCCCTCCTTTTTTAAAGTGTGAGAAGCATGCGGGCCGTCTGGCTGGCGACAGGCGTTGTGCTTATCCGTACAATTCGCGTCTATACAGGTAGAAAATGCACAAATTATATGAAAATAGCATAACTTTTATTCACGTTGTTTTTCATAAACATTTATGGTAATTCATTATTGCCAGACGGTTGAACGGTTTAAACCGCTCTGGCATTGGTTTAGCAACGGAATTTCTGTCTTGGAAATTAATAATGGCTTATATGATAGCCAAAGAATAACATATTCAAATTTCAGTTTTGCTAAAATTACTTGAAAATGCTCTTTTATTTATTTATAAATCAGCGTCTGGCGCGATGTTAACAACGTTCAAACCCTCTGGCAATAATGAATTAATATCAATAATTGTTTATAAAAAACAATGATGTAGACACCGAGCTGTAGGAGCTATTCGCAAAAATAAACGCGAAATTCCGTCGAGAATGAAAATCTCTGGTACTGTAGGTTTCCCGCAATTTTTATTCACGCCCGACTTAACGCTGTTGTCATACATGCCGAAAAGGAGCCAGATTGTGTGTTTGTTATCTTCGTTTCACCACGAAAAAGAAATAAGTATTATATAATTTTAAATGAAATATTTGGAGTAGAATTATGATATCAGAAAATTATCCATACTAATATTATAAATGTGAAAGTAACTCTGTCTGTCTGTTACGCTTTCACGCCTAAACCGCTGAACCCATTTAATGAAATTTGGTACAGAGATAGATTAGGCCTCGGAGAAGGACATAGGCTACCTTTTGTCGCGAAGCGGGTGAAATAGGGGATGAATGCTTGTATGGGAGTACGTCATTATTGAAAATAAAATCATGAAACTTTGTATTTAGGCGCGTGATAAGAAATAAATAAACCCTTTTCAAGCGTTTTTGAAATTTCGACCTACATGGGGGTGAAAATAGGGGATGAAAGTTTGTGTAGTAGATTAGAGTAGAAGATAGATGCCAGCAGAGTAGATTAGTTCTGTACTTGTCGGTAGGCAGATAGTAGTCCGTCGAAGGCAGTCCATTTCCGTAAGCCGAATTGTATAGAGAGTTGTGAATAAAGTTTAAGCGCAAAACTCGTGGAAGTAGCTTTAACCCGTTCCATCCCAGTACCCCTGTCCCTGGATATTCTACATGGCGCAGCCGGAAATATGTTGTATGTAAAAGGTGCACATGGGAATTAGTAAAAACACAAGGAAAAGTGTGGAGAAGCAAATTGGGAAAAAACCACGTGGCCGACCCCCAAAGCAAGTAAAATACATATATGCCAAAAGTACGATGGATTACTTGAGAAAAGTGGAAAAATTAAATCTAGAGGGCAATGTGTCCGAAAATTGGAAAAAATTTAAAACAAATTTCGAGATATTTTTTACGGCGGCCGAAATGGACTCAAAACCAGAGAAAGTGAAAGTAGCGTTGTTGCTGAATGCTTTGGGGCCAGAAGCGGTGGAATTGTATCAATCCTTTAACCTCACCGAAGAGCAGAAAAAGTCGTACACAGCGGTGCGTGATGCATTTCAGAACTTCTGTGAACCGAAGACGAACGAGGTGTATGAATCGTTTGTGTTCCATAGCAGAAACCAGCACACGGGAGAACCGTTTGACACCTTTTATATGGAATTAAAAAAAATGGTTCGTAATTGCAATTTTGGCTCGTTAGAAAATCGGATGCTGAGAGACCGGATTGTGCTCGGGGTGGCAGACAAGCAGTTACAAAAGCGGCTATTGGAAACGGATCCGTTAGATCTAAAGAAGGCAGCAGACATGGCAAGGGCAGCTGAAGCAACAATCACTCAAGTTAAGCTGATCAGAAAAGATGATAACGTGAAGACTCTTGCAGCAGTGG